>APFE030677524.1:126072-151093 GCA_000404065.3 Pinus taeda
AGGGAAATGAGCTTGCCTAGGCACAACTGAAGCATGAATAAGGTATAAAATGACTCATTAGACACTGACATGATAATGAAAACCCTATGAATGATGATAGGCTCAGCTGAATGATGATATGGACTGACATTTGGGCAAACCCTAGACCTAATGCCTAGTGACGAAATTTTGCTTGAAGACTCACTAAAATGACAAAATTTGACCTTGACACTTCAAAATCACTTTGTAAGAGCATGTTTGATCACTGGAGGAAGGATGGAAAGACTGACACTAACACCTTGTTTTTGTTGTTTTTAGGAGCTTGACCTCAGTTTTAGGACACATATCAGCATTGTATAATATAAATGAGTCCATGTCTGAATGAATGGAGTAGATTGGAAAGTTTTGGGGCTTCTCTTGACTGCTGACCACATATTTCATCAATTTTTCTCGGTATAACCTCTTTGGCTGGCCAAAGACTAAGATTGTGGCATATGACATGTCTAGCTGCAAAGATCCCTGGAGTTTGGCACCCCAAGATCTGGATAAAAGCATACCATACTTGGGTGGAATGTCAGCTACTACCACATCCATCAATATTGTTTTAGCTGGGTATTGGACTAAGGATACACAAAGGTCCTTGATAAGGCCTAGACATCTTACCTGGCTAGAATCAAATGAAAACAAATCTTTATAAAGCCTTGTGATGTCTAGATCAAGTTTTTCCATTATTGATTTGGGCATTAGATTATGGGAGGCACCTGAGTCAAACATGGCATTGTGTAATACTCTGTCATGAATGTTTAGGATTACATAAAATGGAGGTATACCTCCATCCACTGATTTTCCATTGACTTCTGAGCCAAAAATCAGTTCTGGCTGATCATCCAGAACATTAACTGCATCCCTATCCCCTGGTACTTGCAATGACCTATTGATTTGTTGTCTAAATACCTCATGTTTGGCCAGTTCAGAAGGAGGAATGGCTATTTTAAGCTTGCCAATTTCTGTTTCTAAATTGAAAGGCTTTCCCATCTGAGCCTTTACATTTTGAGCAGCAAATTTTTCTTTTTCTGCTGAGTTTTGGGTGACCTTCTCTTGAGCAGGTACACTATTATGAGGTATGTCTGAGTTGTGCTCCTTTTCTAGAGGCTTGTAAAAGAGTTCTGTTGAAAGAAAAGGTGTAGTTGAGGGATTCACTGAAGGTTGTATATCAGATACATCTTCCACTGTGACTTCCCTTTGGAGTTTTTTATCTGAGGAGTCCATTAAGACAGTTTTATCATTGGGCTTCTTGGGAAGTTTGGCATGTGTAGGTTTGGTAAGTTCAAGCACATCTATAGTTCTTCTTCTTAATTTATATTTTTTGTGTACCTCATAGACTGCTGTATCATACCCTTCTCTGAAATCAAATGACTCACCAGATTTTGTTTGAAATTGTTTACATTCTTAGGCTTGTTGATCATCTTGTGTTAAGAATACTTGTTTCTCACTGTCCAAACCCATCAGATTGATGTGGGGATCTTCTATTTTTTCATTAGAGGTTGATGCCTCTACATAGTTCTCTTGAAATGGAGGTCTGATATTTTGATCAGGACCAATCCTCCCAGCATTTGGGTTTTGATTTTTTCTAAAATTAGGATTCCTAGTAGTGTTGCTTATTTGTCCTTCCCAGGAGGATTTTCTTTCAATGGTCTCAACTCTATCTCCTAACCTGTCCATACCTTTGATGATTGCATCTAGATTTTGCTCAAAAGCGGAAGGTTCCTCTTTAAATGTTGTTCTTCTCTCATTTTTATCTCTGTTTCTCTTAGCAATCAGGTTTGCCTCCACACTGATAGCTATATTCTGCATGTCTGCCAGACTAGGGGGTACTCTTTCTATTAACTGATATTCCATATCTGAATCAAAACCATCAGGGAATTTTATGAGGGCCAACTCAGGTGGGGGCCTCAGATTCTGAGGAATGGCGTTGTATACATTGTTGAATCTAGCACAATAGTCTTGAACTGTTTCTTGTGGACCCCGTTTTAGATTATCATACCCAGTTAGGATATGTAAAGGGCATTTCTTCTTTTCCCATCTGTTTAAGAAGCTCGGGTATAAGGCATTAGTATTGAGTATAGAATGTGTAGCTAATGACCTAAACCAGGTCCTTACATCCCCAGTTAAACTTTGGACAAAAAATTTCATCCTTACATCCTCGTCATCAATTTCATAGTTCTCAAAATAGTCCTGCATTTTCTTGGTGTGTTGTTGGGCTGTATAAGAACCAGTACCATCAAAGTAAGTGATCTTGCTTTGATAATCTTGTGGCATAGCCCCTGGATTGGCAGGCAAGTTTAAAGGGGCATATTTGTTAGCCATATTTGCAGAGATAAATGGGACAGCAAGAAGGAGTGGAACAACTGAAACAACAGGGATAGTAGGAGTAAGATGTAAAGTGTATGGAGGAGTGGGGAACTTGCCTTGGGAAGTGGATGAAGAACTGGGAGAAGTAGGAGTAATGTGAGGATGAACTAACACTTTAGCAAGGGTAGGAATATAGCTTTGTTGAACAGTTTCAGGGCTTGAGTCAGAAAACTCCTCTTGTTGCTCTTGCTTCTTAAAGACCTTTGGGATTAAATTGGGATTTTCGAAAACAGCTGGAGGATCTGGGTCAGGGTTTGACCTGGTGTAACGAGTTTTCTTGCTTGGAGCCAGCTTCTGAGTTTGTTTTCTTAGTGTTTAATGAGAGGCTTGACAATCGAAGCTTTTAAGCAATACTTCCCAAGAGATTCGTTTGAACAACAGGAATCTTGATTCTTTCTAATATGTAGATTGAAACTGAGGGAGTCCCGAGTGGAGTCGCCAATGATGTTATCACTTAGGTTGTTCCCTGCTTCCTATAGGGAATACGGCCGAGGTAACCACTAACCAGTCTTTTAGTTACAGGTCCTAGCCTACCTGCAACCAGAGAGGGCTCTCTCTTTATAATTCAGCATTGTTGTGGGTGATTTTAGGCTATTTATGGTGCACTGATTTTGTTTTATATTTGGATGGGTGGTGAATTCAAACAGAGCTGGTGTACAGATTACAGAGCAGTCTTAACCATTGGGTAATGGATTTCATGACTGTGTACTACTGAAGTGTTTCTTTAAGGGAAGAGTATTGCTACAAAGCCAGATAGGCATCTATGGAACAATTATTCAAGTTTGGGTGATGAAGGCATGAGATCAGTGAGTGAAAGGTAGTCAAGAATCTTTCACTATGCTAATTGGGGGAGAAAGTGGGAGTATTATTTAAGAGCAGTTAAGAATTCCTAAACAGTATTCACAATGAGAGAATTAGTTTAAATATGAGAAATTAAGAATTCATATCCATGTCTAATTCTGAAGAAACATATTTAGAAATAGAGATTGAGCAGAGGGTGTATTTAAACAAGTCCTAAGCTATTCTTTTTCCCTGTTGCTATGATCATGAAACATATGTGAAATTTATGCATACACAGAAAGAGAAAACATAGTTTAGAGTAACTTATTGTTCCATTAAACGACACAAGAATTCTGCAGCATAACACATTCCTTCATTTCCACCTTCGGATAGTACAAAGACCAGGAACTTCACCAGCAATTTATATTAGCAAAAAGTATAAGATATACAATGCAACTCTTCCGAGAGAGATTCACCAAAACCGACCCCCAATACGTTCTATGGGGGGATATATATATAAAAATAGGAGATAAAATATCTAGATGATGAGTCATTGTGTAATAAATTACATCACCAACTCTGTCAAAGAAGTAAATGAAATAAATAACTGCAACAGTTAATATTGGTATGCCAGCTGTCTTTTGTCATACAAGCTTTGACTTTTTTGGATCAACGAAGTTGGCTGTAGCTGCGTCTTTAATCTGCATTTGTTGAGAATGTTGTCTTAGTGCTTTGTTGAGTCACTACCTTGATGCTTTCTGTAGTACCTGTGTGTTTGACTCTTTTGCTGACCTGAACTGTGACTGAGATCTGAAGCTGACAAAAGGGAGAGTAGACCAAAATTACCTGGGCAATACTTCCAGCATTTCTTGCCACCAATCAGCTGGAGGTAGTTGATGTCTCCTTATCTTTATGAGTGTTTCATCTGCTTCGGTATATCTATAGAAATTTGGAGGCACTTCAAACAGATGATTAATCTCATGCTCAATAAAAAATAGATTCTCCAATTTATCATATAGAGATTGCCCAGAGGGAGGTCTTGCTTCTTCTGTGGAGCTTGTAGATGTTGTAATCCGATTTTCAACATAATTGTTGATTCTGGTGGTATATTGTTCACAGGACAATAGCTTTCCAGCACCGGTCACTAGGCTAGGCAATCCTTTGCCTTGCAATGATGTTATTTTTGTCCTGAAGTCATTTACTTTTGCCTGCATCTCCTGACATTTCCTTTCCAGAGTCTATATGAAGTTTCTTAAAATCGGCACTTTCTTTGTTGTCAAGATAGTGTTTATTCAACTGTGGATGTCCAGTGTTGCCAATTCTTCCTTAGTGTGAGTGTTCAAGAAATGAATCATCTTGTTGGCCTGCTTAGGCATAATCCCCAATGCTGCTCTGGCCTTCTGAATTTAAAATTGAGCCATACCTATTAATTCAATTTGCTCATGTATAGCCTGTATTGATCGCAGTTGGTCATTGATTGATTGGCCAATTTTGGCCCACAAAATCTTTTTGATTTCAGCCAGAGTTTTGTCTAGATATAGTTTTTTTTCTAAGGCCTTCACTCTGGTCTCTAGGGCTTTTATTTCCCTTTGCTTCTCGTCCACTGTCATTTTGGACTTGTCATAACTGGCCTCTAGTTTGGCCAATATTTCTTTGGCCTCTTTTACCTCTATCACCTGAATTTCAAGCTCCTTGACATCTTTCATTAGGTCCTCCATACTCATACTGGATTCTGGTGCTGCTGTTGTTGCTGTTGTAGCATTTGTAGTTGATGCAGCCATTGTAGGTGTTCGAATGGCAGGAGGGGTTGCTGCTGCTTGTGTATGAGGAGCAGGGCCAAGAGTTGTAGATGTTTGAGGTGGTTGGGAGGTTGACTCCCCTTGTTTATCTTGCAAGGCTTTCTCCAATTCTGCCTCCATCTGTAGTATTCTTTGATTCATCTTTAGAAGCAAATCCATGGTGTCATCAACCTGTTTTTCTTGTACAAGTTCTGCAGTTTGAGGGTGAATGGTTGCAGGCAACTTTGCCTGCTTTCTGAGTGCAGCAATATCATCTTCCTTCTTCTTCATAAGGGCCTTGATACCCTTTGGATCCTTAGGATCGTGTCCTAGATCAACAATAATGTCCTCCAACGTTTTTATTCAGTTATCCTTGGCAGTAGAGGACATCCTTTCCAGATCTAATTGAGTATTTGTATTTTTCAATGATTCTTTTAACTGATGGGCCAGCATGGCCTTGTCTGCAAGTGTGGCATAGACCATTTCTGTTGTTTTCTTATGCAGTTCAATTTGATCCATTGGATGTATGTCCTTGGAGAGGACTTCCATGTTTGTCTTTATGTAGTCTTCAGATGATTTGGGGTGTGGAACTTTAGGCTTGAAATGAGTAAAAATCATCTTGTCCTCCTTGATATCATAGGATGCCATCAATATTTGTTGCTTGGAGGGTGTTGTTTTCAAGAATTGATCATAAAGTTTTATTCTTAATAGTTCATTTTGTGCCTTGATTTCCATGAAAGTTCCTTTGATACCAGCTGGCTGCTTGCCCTGTTGCCTGGAAGAAGACACCTATGTACTATGGTGCATACCCTGTTCCTGCTAGAATGAGGTTGTGGCAGTCTGCTGGCTGGACTCTCTCTCTCTGTTTTGGCTCTCTACCATTTCTTCACTAATTTCTTCTTCAGCCTGAGGATCAATTCTTTGCCTCTTGGCTTCTGGTTACTGTGTTGACCCACTTGGAGGTGTGGGCTCCTCTCTATCCCATTTCTTACCTCTCTCCTCATTAAGAGGAGTTTGCAAGACTGGAATTTGTGATGTTTCAATTTTTTGTAGAGGGGCTTGCCCTTGACTCTGATCTTTGGAAGTGGTGGGCTATTCTGTCTCTGTTTCCTGCTGTGCATCCATCACTTCTTTTCCCTTTGTTGTAGCTGTTGTTGTTGTAGATACTTGTTGGGCATTCTATGCAGCTACAGCCATGGAGATGCCTTCCCCAACTTGGAGTGGTAGCTTGAATGTCACCTGGTGAAAAAAATCTAAGTCAAGAGTTTTTTTCTAAATATTTGACATTTTGCTCCATTATCTCTTCTTGAGTAAATTATTCAATTAATGTGCCTAGCACCCACTCATCTTTGTTGGCATATTGCTCAATTTGTGGAATTGGACAATGCTTATAGGCTAACAGCCTATATTTGACTCTTCTAACGCTGATAAATCCATCAGGATCATAAGGGACCCACCAGAAACTCCTTTTCAGTTTGAGCTGTTGCCCCAGTATTTGATCAACCTCTTGCCAACCATCTTTCTTGTTCATGATAAAGGGGCCTAGATGGTCTTTGAATTTCAGGTTAGCTTCTTCTTGGCACTATTAAAATGAGTAAGATCTGAATTAATGAGTTGCCTATAGTATTCTAAGGCAAACAATATCATGGGTACATATCTTGGGAGCTTGTAGGGACAGAGCTCACAACCATAGATCCTAATGACAGTGTGATTTTGGTATAGATACCAATCACCTATTTTATAATTCTTAGACAACTGCAATATTTTCTGCATGTCATATGACAATCTAGGAGGAGGAGTTATTTTCAAGAGACATGAGACTGGATAAACAAATTGGTCAATGAGCTCACAGTAAGAATATGGAGAGTTCTGAACTTGATGAAAAACTGAAGACCAAAAGATAACAGACCTCCTTTCACCATGTGAATCCAGCTTTTTCATGGGGCATTGGAAGCAATCTGACTACATGAACAAGTAATAGATATATGATGAATATTTGAATACTGCCTCCCTGTCCAGCTTTAGTAGTTGGTCATGTATTTTATTGGCAATGAACTTGGCATAGTTGTATTTGACAGTAGGGGGATTTCCAAGGCTATATGCAGACAAAAGGACCAACACTATTTCATCAATGTGCTCGCTTGTTGAGAAACCCAGCACAGAGGATATCATGTCTACAAGCAGCTTGCTTACCTCACTGAAATTGACATATAGGAAAGGAGGTGGCCCTGTAGGTTGACGGTCTACTCTCATGAAGGTCTTGGCAATTCTAGCAATCTCAGTGCTGGAGAGTTTGGGGACTTCATCCGGTAGGTATTTGATGGAAAAAGGGATGAACAGTTGGGTCTGTTTGAAATTCAACATTTGATTAATGGAATCAGGAGTTATATGAAAGAGTATGCTCCCAGATGGAGACTTGATAGCTCTGAGGCTTGGGTCATAATTTTCATAAGGCAAGTAATAGATGGGCAAATTTGACTCCCAAATGCCATACATGTCATTGTTGTTTAAGTAGCTATTCCTCAGCTGGCAGAAGGTCTATAAGTGGTTTCTGTCTCCAACAAAATCCTAAATGAGGTAATCACTGTCAACTAAAGGCAGTGCTTCAAGCTCCTTATTAGGGGCATTAATAGGGGCAACATTTAGAGCAGCTGGAGCAGCCATATTGAAATCTTTTCTATGATAATATTTGGAACTAGGATTTAGTACAATTATTGCATACTGCAAAGTGAATTTGTGTTTGGTAGTGGCTTTAGCTATTTGCAATGTGCGTAAAAGGAGAAATTACAGAGTTTCATTAGACTTTACCTCTGGTTGATAAACTTGTAGGGCAACTGTAGGGCAAATAAAACTGTCTTTGAGTTGAGCAGGTGGAATATTGCAGAGAGAAGTTTGGTGATAGTGGATAGTGAACAACTGTGAGGACCTGTGTTGGCAGCACGGGCTCCTGTAGCCAATTTTTCAAGTGAATTTTGCGGACCGACGCGGGTCTACTGAGCTTTATGGGTAGAGGATGTTAACCAGAAAGTTTAGACAACAAGTAGGTGCATAATTGGCTCAGTGTGGGTGCTAGCAGACTTTTATGCAGGTAAAAAATGGACCAAATGGTGAAAACAGGGGTAAAAAGGTTGACTGTGGGAAAATACCTAGTTTCCACGACAGCGAGGGTGTTGAGCTGGAACAATGGTGAGTAATTGAGTTGAATTTGCAGGTGGCAGCAGGTCAGATGGTTAAATTCCAAGTTGGGCGGAAAATCGACGTGAATGGCATGCACAGCGCTCCCGAAATAAGCAATGAAAATGATATAAAATGGTCCTTTTTGCGTTGTTTTATGCAAATTCAGGACTTTTTGGCACTTTGGGACGTCATCAGCAGGACCCGGGTACAGCATGACGACATGGACCTCTGACATTGGTGGTGAGGTGGCATAGGACACGATGGCATGACGTGGACACAGGCGGATTAAGGGCAATGGCATGGAGGCAGGGCGCAGACGCGGGCGGTGACTTCGGGGCGGAGGATGGTATCCGGTTTTCTCCCCACACCACCTTTCGGCATGAGCGGTATCGGGGGAGGGGCCTCTGAACACCCCAGGAAGGTGACGCGTGGCGGGGGTACAGCGGCAAAACCGCTAATCCCCCAGATGCTAAACATCCGCCGACTTGTGGGTGAAAATGACCGCCCACCCTTGGATCTAGGGGGCCAATGATCGAATGGCTGGCGGGGGTTACGGGGTGGCGGAAGGTTAGTTGTGGAGCCCGCCAATAATAAAATATTTAAAAACAATGGCGAGGTGGGTTTAAACTTTAATCAGTGGGGTTATGTGAATGCGCCCGTTGTGCGTCTAATTCCATTTATAATCAAACATTTAAACATTAGCACGGGAAGGAAAATGGGGTTTGCGAGTGGGGGGCACTATGGTAATTAATTTTACCCAATGGTTTAATCAAAATCCATAGTTTTTAGGGTGGGGGAGGGTTAATATTAGTCCCAGATGGACTAAATATTTCACAAGATTGACTTATATAGCTATATTGCTATGGGGTGGGGTATTAAATAATTTTTGGGATTTTATATAGTTTTTTGTAGAAGTAGGGAAGGGGAGCAATGCTAAGGAGCTAAATAATAAAGTTAACTGTTAATATGACTTTGTGAGGTGATAATGCAGGGGAAAATGCTAAGCCCATGAAATGAAACTTAGTCCCATAAGAGAAAAGGAATTCAGAATAGTGTTTTTTACACAAGAAATGAGGCTTCTTTTCCTTTAGTCAATTGAGAATTTGACTTGGGATTGGTACTGGAATGAAGTGAAATAAGACTGATAGGAAAATCCCAAGGTCTTTGGGGAGTATTAGTAAATGATTTTTGGGGGAAAAGGGAAGTTAGTCATGCTTCCATTGTTATGTCATCATACCTCTGCCATGGTGCCAATACCCTAAATGGGATGAGTTATTCTTTGATAAGCCAAATGGTAATGGTATTTTTACTTCTGCAACCTCACACTACCTACCTAGCTTAATAATCCTAACATTTTTTTTTCATTTTAACTGGGTGCACTTAGATTAGCAAACCCTGATTATCCTTTTTTCTTTTGATTGCCCTCCTATCTAAATCTACCCTTATCTCTTCCAAGGATCCATATTAAGCAGTTGGGCTCCTTCATTTCTCTACCTAGCTAGTCATCTGCCAAGCTTGAGCTTTTTGGACATGAATCATTCTCTATTCTGCAACAAACAATTTAAACATGGCATGGTCCAGATGGAACTGTTGGGCCATCCATCAAGTATGATTAGCAGCAGTATTTGCACATTGTGATGCTGCCAATAAGATAGTAGTGGCATTTTGACTGGCCACTTTCCTGGTCTTTGATTTGGGGTTCATTTTCACTATTCTTTCTGACCAATTGATTTTCTTGCCTTTTGTTTATTCTTTTAAGGCATACCCTGTTTTCATCTTTTAATTTTCCTAGTCTGTATACAAAATATGGAACCTTTGCAAGATGTAATGATGAACATATTTAGCCTTTCCACTGTCAATCATGAAAAATGAAACCTATTGTTATAGGAACCTAACAGAAGGTACAATTGCAGGTACTAGAATAATGGCTGCAAGAGCAGGAAAATCAGAATAGAGGATAGATCTTTCCATTGAAGGGAAAGAGAGTGATTTGGAGACAATTGCAGAGGAGGTTGAGGCAAATTGTGATTACCTTGTTGAAAAAGGAACTTAGAGTTCTTGAACCAGAGATGGAATTGGAGGAAGCAGTCAAGACTAAAAAGTCTTGTAGTTTTAAAACTAATAAGTTGTGTATGTTTGCAGGTACAACACAGAGAAATGAGAAAGATTTAGAGTTTGTTCAAGAAGAGTTGAATCTGAAGGCTGTTCAGATCGATAATGAGATGGCAAGATCTCAGGAGGCAATGAAGACAAAGGAGTCTAGTCAGAATGTTGATGCAGAGAGAGAAAGACCAACTGATAATGAGTCAAGAGCTGGTGAAGGTATGGAAAATTATGTAAAGTTTCCAAGTTCTACTCCTAATGAAATTGTTGAGTTGTATAGGAAACTAGATCTTCAGAGAAGAGAATTGGAGAGGCAGAGGACTTATGTGCAAGATAATTTGCTGAGGAAGCAAGGCAGGAAAGTTTTCATGAAGGACAGCCATGAAGGAGATGATGGTAAGAAGCCAAGACTAGCTGACAGTCTCATAGTGAATGAAAATCAGCATATTGATGTGCTGACAGAGGATTTGGAAGAAAGTTCAAAGAAGTATACTGAAGTATTTCGAGAGAAAGCTGAGGAGAAAGCCCGTGAAAAATTTCTGAGTCCTAAAGAATACTTGGAGCTGCAGAGAACTAAATCAACAAGTGAGACCAATGGGTCTTGTGATTTTGAAGCTGACAATTTTATTGTGTTTACAGGTGATGTAGAAGGTAGTCCATCATTTGGAATTGTCTTGGAAGGAGGTGAACAGCTGCAGAAAGAAGATGAGACCGTAAAGTCTCATAAGCAGAGGTTTGTTACCATGGGTGACAAGAAAGAGTTGGCTTGTTTATATAGCCAAGAGAAGACTGGTGGACAAAATTTTGAAGCTGCTACAGTGACAGAGGATGAAGCTACAGTGTTTGAAGAACTTGATTTGATTGCTAGAATCAATCAAGATAATGATGGACAATTAATAAAGATTTTCGAAGAGGAAGATGGACATTATGCTGAAGTTAATTTGCAGCATGTTGATGAAATGCTAAAATTTTTGCTGGAAACATTTGAAATAGAGAAAGAAGTTGCAGATGAAATTATAGGTGACAAGCAAAGGAATTTTACAGCGGGACATGAAGTTTGGGAGGCCGCAACATCCATAGTGACAACTAGAGAAACATGTGGGGCGACATTTATGGAGACAACTGAGGCAACACTGACAACAGTAACATCTATGGGGGCGCTGAAGCCTTATGGTTTTTATTCTAACAATTGTTTTGTGAATACAGGTTTTATTGAAGATGCTGGAGAAAGTCTGTTAGATAGAGAAATTGAATTGATGAGGTGGATGATGATGAAAGTATCCTGGAAGAGGCCAGCATTAGTAAAACAAAGGAGAAGCAGCAAAAGAACGACAACAAAATATTGCAAGAGCACAGCCAGTGGAGCGATGCAACATAAAGTGTGGAAACCAGGAGAAGAATATCAGAAATAAGTAGCGACAAGTAGAAAGTTATAACACAAGATATGGGATCTAGGCATATAGAGACCCGAACACATGATCAGGAGATCAAGTTTAATTTCAACGTTGGGAGTCTGATGTAGGAGCATCAAGACCATTTTTTCATTTTTTTCATTTGTAAATATGTGATAAAAGGGGGTGTAACAATTTTAATATTTTATTAATTAATTTGTTATTAAAATAGGAGATAATTATGAGAAGTGAGGATTATGTAAATATTATTTTAATAAATAAAAGTATATGAGACAAATAGTTTAGGAGCAAAGTTTGGGATTAGGATTTCTATGTATGGGATTAGTTGAGGATTAGGTGGAGAAATATTTTGAGTGAATTAAATGTATTATTTGTGTGTAAATAGGAGTGGTTTTTGTGAAGAAAAACAGACATTGAGATTGTGAGTGAGTAAGAGTAACTCTGATTGAGAGTAGGTTTTGAACAGCCAAGGTTGTAAGCCTCTAGAAATTTGTAAGGGCCACAGAACGGGAATATCTGGCCAACAAAAGTTTGTAAGTCATTGGTTTGTTTCAGATTATACATACATTGATTGATTGAGAAACTGTTTATTTGATTTCTGAAGTTCATGGTATTATTGAATTTATGAAGAAATGATCAATATATGTGTTGAATTCACGTTGACTTGTGTGAGAGTCACTATGCATAACCATTGAATTTACAAGACATTAATCTCTGCGTAATAGGGTTGTATTGTAATCATCGGTTTGTATCGAACCTTGGTATAAGATTGTTCTTTTGGATTGGTTTGCTATTAATGTAAACTTCTGTCAAGAATCGCTGTGAATACATGTCGATTTCATATTTTAAAACCAATTCAAATTGTAAGTTGAATGTTGAAGGCACTGCGTAAATTGGTTCAATAGGAAAAGCAACAATAGATTGATATCAAACTATTGGGTGAGTATTGGCCTGTTTAATGAATTCATAAAACACCAGACGGAGGAGACAGGGTTTCAAAGTTTGGGTTTTGTATATCCTCTAGCAAATTTACAATTGCAATTTTATAAAATGAATACAAGTCATCAAATTCCCAAACCTGGCAAAGTAATTAAGCAATGAAGGATTGCGAAGTAGAGATAGTGTTTGGAACTTATATGGTGAGAAATTGCAGGTTGAATCCACGGATATAGGATATGGAGAGCATTTCAAATATTATATAGTATGCGTTGACTTTTTTGTGTTAAACACAAATGTGCAGACGAGAGTTTTAAAAAGTCGATTTGTAGTGTTGACGTTACATTTGAATGGTTAATGTGTGCCTACAGTGCAGGTTTGAAATCGATCTGTGGAAGTGAGGAACCATAATAAAAACTGGAATGGTGAGTCAATTTTAATAATGGAATGAGAAATGTTTAAATGAAATCAAAACGTATGGTTTGAAATGAAACAATGGCAATGTTTGCAGCGTAAATGTATTAATGTCTAGCTTTTAAATGCTGCAAGAACAGTAATGCATTGAATTCATATTGTCTAAAGTCCAAATGGGTTGCAGAAGAATGAATACAGTGTTAATGAATGCCGAAAGGGCGTCTTAAAGGAATTCAACGGCATGGAAGATCTGATCGAATGAAATTCGATTGGTAGACTTTTAAATTTGCAGATAATCTGTAGAACTGAAAAACGATTTCCTTGTTTCATTAAGAAGAACAGATTTTGTTGGCGCTGAAGTAATTGTGTTAAGTGACTTGCAAATGGGGTGATAATTGAATACGTGGATCACCTTTTGGAAAATGTGTTTCTGGTGTGTCAAATCATGAAGGATTGCAGAATTAGCCAGCGTTTGCTATCCAAGACTGTGTTTTAAATGTTTGAATGTTTATTAAGTTTGCAGGTGAAAATCGATTGGTGGGAGAATCATGAGCAGTAAGGTGAGTTCACAGTAATTTTGATCAGATGTTTAAATAGAGAATTGACTCAATTTGCGGTTTTAATGAGCAGTGTTTTGAAAAAAATAGAACGCACAGTAATAGGAAGTGTAGAGCTTCATAAGGGCGCAGAGCATTTTTTATTCGAATCTATTCAGAATTTAATTGAATTTGCGTTCTATGAATGCTGGAATATGGAGCGATAGAGTTCCATACAAATTGGAGCGAATGATATTGTGCAGACACAGGTATCTGATCAACGATGAGGAGAGTGGTAAGCAAATAGACCAGACATTTTGTTCATGTTGAAAGCATAGATTGAATGGAGTTCTATCATCGAATTGTTGAAGATTTAATTAGTAATGCAGGGTTAAAGGTAAGGCGCATTTCTGTAATTAAATATAGTCATGTCTAAATGTTGAAGGAAATGATGAATGAAGTTACTTAAATTGAGTTTGAAATGAAGTTTGGGGTTGAGTAAATGAAAATGATTTGAAGCATGAGTGTTTTCTAACACATAGTATTTTGTGAACAAGATATTGAAAAGCTTCCGCAAATTTAAGTGTCAATTTGCCACGTATTGAAGTTGGGAAATTGTTTGAGGAGCATGTTTTATATGCACGGGAATTAGAGTAAAAAGATTCTGGGTTTTGCAGGCCCTTCTTGCATCAATTTTGGTATCAGAGCTTGGCTCTGTTGAAATGAAAAATGTTTATTTCCTGAATGAGGACAAGAAGGTTTGTTGAACTGAAATGTATTTTTGAATGTGTGATGAATGATGAAGATCAGATTTTAAATCTGATATGCAGCATACACAATTGCAAGTGAATAGGATTGCAGTGAAGAAAATTGCAGAAGCGAATGGAGGACGAGATCAGGCAGGTGAGATGATTTTCTGATTTGAAATTTATGATTGAGGTTTATGGTTGCAGTGAAGATAATGGCAGTGAACTTGGCATTCAGCAAGAGGCTAGATAGGGAGGACAATTGCAGTGTCCTGAAGAGAAAGGTGAGTTAAAGAGATAGCCTAGAAAAAAAGCAGAGGAAAGTGCTCAAAGAGGTTCCAGAGGCAGTGAACCAAGTACTTACCAAAAGACTGAGTGAGGAGAGCTTGGTGAGGTAAGTGGTGGCAAGACAAGAGAGCTTGTTGCTGAGGCTAGTACAACTCATGGAGAAGATGATCATGGAGGATCAGAGAAAAGGTTTAGAGGAATGCCACAGAGATGAGATGACTGTAGAAGTTCGAGAAACAGAGATTGCAGTAATGAAGGTACAATTGCAGGTACTAGAAGAATGGCTGCAAGAGCAGGAAAATTAGAATATAGGATGGATCTTTCTACTGAAGAGAAAGAGATCGATTTGGCAACAATTGCAGAGTAGGTTGAGGCAAATTATGATTTCCTTATTGAAAAAGGAACTTAGAGTTCTTGAGCCAGAGATGGAATTGGAGGAAGCAGTCAAGATTAAAAATTCTTGCAATTTTAAAACTAATAAGTTGTGTATGTTTGCAGGTACAACACAGGGAAATGAACAAGCTTTAGAGTTTGTTCAAGGAGAGTTGAATCTGAAGGTTGTTCAGATCGATAATGAGATGGCAAGATCTCAGGAGGCAATGAAGACAAAGGAGTCTAATCAGAATATTGATGTAGCGAGAGAAAGACCAGCTGATAATGAGTCAAGAGATGGTGAAGGTATGGAAAATTATGTAAAGTTTCTAAGTTCTATTCCTAATGAAATTGTTGAGTTGTATAGGAAACTAGATCTTCAGAGAAGAGAATTGGAGAGGCAGAGGACTTATGTGCAGGATAATTTGCTGAGGAAGCAAGGTAGGAAAGTTTTCATGAAGGAAAGTCATGAAGCAGATGATGGTAAGAAGGCGAGACTAGCTGACAGTCTCATGGTGAATGCAAATTAGCATATTGATGTGCTGACAGAGGAGTTGGAAGAAAGTTCAAAGCAGTATACTGAAGTATTGCCAAACAAAGCTGAGGAGAAAGCCCATGAAAATTTTCTAAGTCCTAAAAAAGACTTGGAGCTGCAGAGAACTAAATCAACAAGTGAGACCAATGGGTCTTGTGATTTTGAAGCTGACAATTTGATTGTGTTTACAGGTGATGTAGAAGGTAGTCCATCATTTGGAATTGTCTTGGAAGGAGGTGAACAACTACAGAAAGAAGACGAGAACGTAAAGTCTCATAAGCAGAGGTTTGTTACCATGGGTGACAAGAAAGAGTTGGCTTGTTTGTATAGCCAAGAGAAGACTAGTGGACAAAATTTTGAAGCTGATATAGTGGCAGAGGATGAAGCTACAATGTTTGAAGAACTTGATTTGATTGCCAGAATCAATCAAGATAATGATGGACAATTGCTGAAGATTGTCGAAGAGGAAGATGGAGATTATGCTGAAGTTAATTTGCAGCATGTTGATGAAATGCTGAAATGTTTGCTGGAAACATTTGAAACAGAGAAAGAAGTTGTAGATGAAATTGCAAGTGAAAAGCAAAGGAATGTTACAAAGGGACAGGACATTTGGGAGGCTGCAACATCCATAGTGACAGCTAGAGCAACATGTGGGGCAACATTTAGGGTGACAACTGAGGCAACACTGACAGCAGTAACATCTATGGGGACGCTAAAGCCTTATGGTTTTTATTCTAACAATTGTTTTGTGAATACAAGTTTTATTGAAGATGCTGGAGAAAGTCTGTTAGATAGAGAAATTGAACCGATGAGGTGGATGATGATGAAAGTATCCTGGAAGAGGCCAGTAGCAGTAAAACAAAGGAGAAGCAACAAAAGAAAGACAACAAAAGATTGCAAGAGCACAACCAGTGGAGCGATGCAACAAAAAGTGTGGAAACTTGGAGAAGAATATCATAAAGAAGCAGCGACAAGTAGAAAGTTACAACACAAGATGTGGGATCTAGGCATACAGAGATCCGAACACATGATCAGGCGATCATGTTTAATTTCAACGTTGGGAGTCTGATGCAGGAGCATCAAGACCATTTTTTCATTTTTTTATTTGTAAATATGTGATAAAAGGGGTTGTAACAATTTTAATATTTTATCAATTAATTTGTTATTAAAATAGGAGATAATTATGAGAAGTGAGGATTATGTAAATATTACTTTAATAAATAAAAGGATATGAGAGAAATAGTTTAGGAGCAAAGTTTGGGATTAGGATTTTTATGTATGGGATTAGTTGAGGATTAGGTGGAGAAATATTTTGAGTGAATTAACTGCATTATTTGTGTGTAAATAGGAGTGGTTTCTGTGAAGAAAAATAGACATTGAGATTGTGAGTGAGTAAGAGTAAGACTGATTGAGAGTAGGTTTTGAACAGCCAAGGTTGTAAGCCTCTGGCAATTTGTAAGGGCCACAGAATGGGAATATCTGGCCAACAAAAGTTTGTAAGTCATTGGTTTGTTTTAGATTATACATACATTGATTGATTGAGAAACTATTTATTTGATTTCTGAAGTTCATGGTATTATTGAATTTATGAAGAAATGATCAATATATGTGTTGAATTCACATCGACTTGTGTGAGAATCGCTATGCATAACCATTGAATGTACAATACATTAATCTCTACGTAAGAGGGTTGTATTTTAATCCTCGGTTTGTATCAAACCTTGGTATAAGATTGTTCTTTTGGATTGGTTTGCTATTAATGTAAACTTCTGTCAAGAATCCCTGTGAATCCATGTCGATTTCATATTTTAAAACCAATTCAAATTGTAAGTTTAATGCTGAAGGCACTGCGTAAATTGGTTCAATAGGCAAAGCAACAGTAGATTGATATCAAACTGTTGGGTGAATATTGGCCTGTTTAATGAATTCATAAAACACCAGACGGAGGAGACATGGTTTCAAATTTTTGAGTTTTGTATATCCTCCTGCGAATTTACAATTGCAATTATATAAAATGAATACAAGTCATCAAATTCCCAAACCTGGCAAAGTAATTAAGCAATGAAGGATTGCGAAGTAGAGATAGTGTTTGGAACTTATATGGTGAGAAATTGCAGGTTGAATCCACAGATATAGGATACGGAGAACATTTCAGATATTATATAGCATGCATTGACATTTTTGTGTTAAATGCAGATGTGCAGATGGGAGTTTTAAAAAGTCGATTTGCAGTGTTGAAGTTACATTTGAATGGTTAATGTGTGTCTACAGCATAGGTTTGAAATCGATCTGTGGAAGCGAGGAACCATAATAAAAACTAGAATGGTGAGTCGATTTTAATAATGGAATGAGAAATGTTTAAATGAAATTAGAACGTATAGTTTGAAATGAAACGGTGGCAGTGTTTGCAGCGTAAATGTATTAATTTCTAGCTTTTAAATGCTGCAAGAACAATAATGCATTGAATTCATATTGTCTAAAGTCCAAATGGGTTGCAGAAGAATGAATACAGTGTTAATGAATGTCGGAAGGGCGTTTTAAAGGAATTCAACGACGTGGAATATCTGATCGAATGAAATTCGATTGGTAGACTTTTAAATTTGCAGATAATCTATAGAACTGAAAAACGATTTCCTTGTTTCATTAAGAAGAACAGATTTTGTTGGCGTTGAAGTAATTGTGTTAAGTGACTTGCAGATGGAGTGATAACTAAATACGTGGATCACCTTATGGTAAATGTGTTTCTGGTGTGTCAAATCATGAAGGATTGCAGAATTAGCCAGTGTTTGGTATACAAGACTGCGTTTTAAATGTTTGAATATTTATTAAGTTTGTAGGTGAAAATTGATTGGTGGGAGAATCGTGAGCAGTAAGGTGAGTTCACAGTAATTTTGATCAGATGTTGAAATAGAGAATTGACTCAAGCTGTGGTTTTAATGAGCAGTGTTTTGAAAACAAATAGAACGCACAATAATAGGAAGCGTAGAGCTTCATAAGGGCATAGAGCATTTTTATTGGAATTTGTTTAGAATTTAATTGAATTTACGTTCTATGAATGCTGGAATATGGAGCAATAGAGTTCCATACAAATTGGAGCGAATGATATTGTGCAGACACAGGTATCTAATCAACGATGAGGAGAGTGGTAAGAAATAGACCAGACATTTTGTTCATGTTGAAAGCATTGATTGAATGGAGTTCTATCATCGAATTGTTGAAGATTTAATTAGTAATGCAGGGTTAAAGGTAAGGCGCATTTATGTAATTAAATCCAGTCATATCTGAATGTTGAAGGAAATGATGAATGAAGTTATTTAAATTGAGTCTGAAATGAAGTTTGGGGTTGAGTAAACGAAAATGATTTGAAGCATGAGTGTTTTCTAACACATAGTATTTTGTGAACAAGATATTGAAAAGCTTACGCAAATTTAAGTGTCAATTTGTCGTGTATTGAAGTTGGGAAATTGTTTGAGGAGCATGTTTTATATGCATGGGCATCAGAGTAAAAGGATTCTAGGTTTTGCAGGCCCTACCTACGTCAGCCGCCAGCAAACATTTATAGTCTCAAAAGGGTTACCATTTAATCATGAATGATTCAGAATCTCATCTCTTTAAGAATTATTAACCTAGAGATAAATCCATATATATATATATATATATATATATATATATATATAATATTATATATATAATATATATATATTTCCCTAAAATCCATCGTCTTGGTTTGGTAGCCAGATAGTTGACAATGCCATTCACTGGTTATAATTGGACTGAACAAGTTGGCTCGTGATGAGACCCCTTGTGTTATAATTGTTTGTAATCATAAGCCATTACGCTGGGTTATTTAACAATGTTGGTAATGTTAGCCTATTTTCCCCCTATGATCATGGTAAACAGGCTCATGAGACCTCTTATCTTTTAAGTTTAAATATATCTCTGGATTATACTCTAAAAAAACAAGACTCTTTGGGACAGGGAGAATCATTGACTCTGTAAGAGTTAAGAATGACAATTTCAGAGTTAAAGGTGCTTTGCTATAAAGTGTCTTTACTTGGTTAAAAATAAATTTTCTTGACTGATAATATAACTTTGAAAGATCTTTAATAAAATATTGAAATCTCAAAATGATTACAATTTTGATGAAAAAGAAATTTCTCTAGATTTTATGATGCTTTGCCAATTTCTCTAAATTGGTAATATCTTCCTTAAGTATGTCTACCTTTATAATAAGAAAATCAAACTTTACTAAGAGATTTAAGAAAAATCTAATATGTGACTATTAACAATTTTTCTCCATGTATGCTGACCATTGTTAGGTGGACAAGTAGGCTTTTCATATAAATCATGGCAGAGTCACCAAAATCAAAATTGAAAACCAAAGGGAAAAAATTCTTATACTAAAATGAGAAAGAAATCAGCAAACAAAAAAAAATGAAGAAATTTTAAAAGTGGAAAAGAAAATCCAAGTTTCGAAAGATAAACTCAAACAAGAATGTTTATACCAATGTATCAACAATATGAAGAAAAAGAAAATAATCATGTAAGCATTCCTTCTTATGTTGAGATTTAGAAAAATCATACCTTACAGGGTTGTAAGTGTTTTAGGATTTTTGGATAGCAGTGACGATAAAATTCAACCACAATGAAAACTTTCTATCTGATATCAATGTTTTTGTTTCAAAGCATCATCTTAATCATTTTCTAATAAAATGATGGTGAGCCCCAATATTGTAGCAATAATGCTACAACTCCTGGGGCTTCCTGTCTCTTAATTTTATCAACCTGGTAGTTCGTACAAACTTGGAAGCGGCAGTACTATATGCACAAGTACTAGCTATTGTCACAGCTGTCACTTGGTCAGCTGGCACAAGTCCGCTAGGGCTCAAGCCAACTTCTATAGGCTCATAGAAGAAGCTTTATCAATGATGGAAGAAAGCTAGCTCAAAGAAGACTAATCTACTTGACAAAAATGAACTGAAAGAAAATCAAAGCATGTAAACCTAGGAAACCCTAATTTAACTAGTCTAGCCTCTATAATGCAAATGACGTGAAGGAAACTTCTACCAATGCTGCTACTATATCTAATAAGTGAAAATGCATGGATCTAAACTGCTTACATCATAAAAGACATGTTTTTGTATTTTTCCTTTAAGTGGGTGGAATGATTATGATTGTGTGCTAATTGGGGTTTGGTTGTGCAGATGGGATGGAGAAGGAAGGAAAGCGTGGAACAGGTTGGGGAGGCTAGGTGAGGTCCCTATGGACCCTTAGCATCCATCCACAGAGGTTTTCCACGTTCAGAAGCTCGGAAACCGAGTGAATGGCCTCCTACAAGATGTCTGCAGGGGATCCTACAGGATACTCAAAGGTTACTACAGGATAGTCCTGTAGGTCTTCTACAGGATGTTCTGTGCAATTCTACAGGATGCTTGGCTGTGAAGGTTTGAAGTGATGGAGGAGTGATGGAATGGTAGGAAGAGATATGCTTGCATGCGTGATCAAGATGGACGAGATGGTAATGGAACGAGAAAGAGGAGTGTAAATGAAACCAAAGATTATGACTGTCACCAAACCAAAAATGCATCAACCTAAATTACTTATGCCATGAATTCAAATAACAGATTTTATTATGAGAATGCAGCAAAGACACATAAATATAAACAAGGGAGGTACTGGGCGCTTGAGATGGGCCCAACCCCAAGAACTACAGCCTCCCAAGAGAGATTTAGAGCTGGTGCAAAGCTGGATCCATCTTTATTAACCAAGAATGAAAAGTTACATCAAAACTGTCCACAAGGAGAGCTTGAGAAAGAGCTGAAAGCAAAACTAATCCATGGCCTACAAATCGAATTACAAACTAGCTAACTAATGGCTAAAACAAAATAACTAGCTAACCAAAAATGACTAACTACCAGCTAGCTAAAAATGACTGCCTACTAGCTAACCAAAATGAGGCCATAAGCTCTCTTATTTATACAAATTTGAGGACCCAACAGTCCTCCTAAAAGTTAGGGACTCGGCTGCCCAAGACTTGCAGTTAACAGCAGTCCAACTTGACTTGCTTGGCTGCCCTTGACTTGTAGTTAACAGCAGTCCAACTTGACTTGCTTGGCTGTCCTTGACTTGTAGTTAACAGCAGTCCAACTTGACTTGCTTGGCTGCCCTTGTGCTTATTGATTTGGTGGCCTTTGAACTCCGAGCTGATGATGGAGAATTCGAGGTAAGGACCCATAAATGAGGGGGACACCTTCCTACAAATCCTCTAGCTTGTTCTCCCACAAATTTGGCTGCCAAGTGCTCATTAAGACCTTCAAATTTGTCTCCAAGTTGACCAACAAGGCTACACAAAGCACCCATTAGACTTGTTGGCATAATGACTAACCAAATTCACTCTATTAACATAAAAATAATCAAAAACATGCAATAAACAAATGAGAATGGTGGACTAAGCCAAATTAGGAAGTTGAATGAGCCCAAATAATTGGACATTTTTGGGGCTCATCATATGGTATTGGGTATGAAGATTTTCTTTTTATTTTTCCGCTCTTTCCTTCAGAGAATTAATGAGGGATGGAGATCCTTCTCCCTTTCTAAGTGATTAGTGGGCCGAGTGTTATGGAGGGAGATCCAGAGGGGCAAAGCAAAGCAATGGAAGGAGGGTTATATGGAGAACATGTGTCTATGCCTCTATCTATTCCCATCCCAACCTTACAACGCCTTACTTGTGCAAGTGGGACCGACCCTACGCGTGGAACAAATTGGGTACAAAAAGGTATATTTTCTGAGCGAGCAGCAACAGCTTCATCCAATTTTATGTGAATGCAACTATGGCTAAATTTTCTGAGTTTTCATCACGTTATACATTTAAAATTGGATAACTCAGTGAATCTTATCAATTTTATGATTTGATGTTGTAGATTCATTTTCAGCCAGCGGTGTGACCGGCTCTCCATAGGAATGGACGCAGGGAGCAGACAACTCCACTGATTGAGGGGCTTTGAGGGGCTTTAGAATACACAGGTGATCTCTAATTTTAATTTTTTTTTTCGCCCTCTCCGAAGAAACATAAATAAATATTAAATCTTAACTGCAAATTGTTTTGTTATAGGAATTTATGTATTTTTTGTTACACTGTATAGAAAGTTCACTGAGTTTTAAACAATATTATTTTTGCAGAGATTGACTAGAAGATATGTGCATGCCAAAGCATTTGCATGTCTTTTATATTCATCACAGTAGAGAAGCATTTACATGTATTTCATGTTCATCATAGAATAGAATACGTTCATCGTATTCAAAAGAAATTAACATTTATTTATTCATTCTATAATTACTCTTGAAAATTTCATAATAATAAAAATTGTTTTTTTGTTTGAAGGGGCTAGAAGGCCCCTTCTCAATGCCCTTGAGAATGAACCATGATCATTCTTAAGGGCTTGTGCATCCTCTCTCCCTTTCCACTCTTTAGTTTTTACTTTTCCTCTTTGTTTTTTTTAAAAGTAGTTAGCATCATAGATTTTAAGTTAATAACTTTTAATGATACATGAATTTGAAATCCTAAATCAACTTCTTAATTGTTAATACACATTTTAAATTTTTAAATGCATTAAAATTGTTCTTGTTTGTGTAGTGACGTGAATTCATATTCTTTTCATGTATTTTTAAATGCATTAAAATGGTTCTTGTTTATGTAGTGATGTGTATTCATATTCTTTTCATGTAATGTTTGATGATCGATGATATTTTTTACTTTGTTCATGATTGTGTATGATAATGTTTGCCGTTTGAGTTTTATTGAGTGTTTGTATTTACAATGAATGTGAATAGCATGTTCATATGTGTTCTAAAATGTTTGTATGTGTGCGTGTCCCCTTTAGGAATGCTTATCTTCAACATGTGTTTTTGCGATGATTGAAATTTCATGACAGAGAAGAGAAAATTTATTGCTTTTTTTTATTTTGTTGCTAAACTTCAGTTTTTTTCCAAATTGTACCATTTAGGTTTTTTTTTTTCTTGCAATATTTGACCATTCCGTTATTTTGCTATATTTAAGCGGACCAACCACTAGATAAATGCTCTTAAAGATTTGATTGTTCCTCTATTTTTTTTAAAGAGCCAACAACTAGATAATTGATCCCTTCACAAGGATTCAAGATTTGACTGTTCCATTATTTTTCCTTTTTTTTAAGGGGCCAACAAGTAGAAAATTAATCCCTTCACGAGGATTCAGGATTTCACTGTTCCATTATTTTTATATTTTTAAAGGGGCCAGCAGCCAGATAATTGATCCCTTCACGACGATTCCAACAACAGCGAGATATTTGATCCCTTCAAGCTGATTCCAAACACTTTGTGTCACGGATAGAGAGTGATCGTTCAATTATAATTTTAAGATACTCTGTTGAATCACCAATTATATTTAGAGTATGATTGATCGGTTCTTGTTTAGGATGTACTCCTGGAGGACACAGTATCTTGGGACGATGATTGCATTTTGAGGTCGGTATGCTAGATCTTTCCCAGTTTCAAACACAACTACAACTTGGAATTATTGCTTTGCAACTGCAACTATCCTCTAGTGAGGATTATATCTCGCGAACAATTGGTTTAATTAGTTTAGCATTCTTTACTTCCATACAAATATTTTATATTTTATTGTTGAATGATATCGCTGCGAAAATATTTTTTGTTATTTTTGAATGATATCCTTATGAAAAGAATTTTGTTATTGTTGAATAATATCACTCCAAAGAGAAACTTGTTATTGTTGAACGATATCCCCGTTTGTCAAAATATATGTTTCTGTTCAATCTTTGTGTAAACTGCATTGAACAACTTCCTTTTGTTCAAATCTTGTGTCCATTTCATGGAGTATTTTCTCATGTGTAAACTGCATTGAACAACTTCCTTTTCTTCAAATCTTGTGTCCATTTCATGGAGTATTTTCTCATGTGTAAATTGCATTGAACAACTTCCTTTTCTTCAAATCTTGTGTCCATTTCATGGAGTATTTTCTCATGTGTAAACTTCATTGAACAACTTCCTTTTCTTCAAATCTTGTGTCCATTTCATGGAGTATTTTCCCATGTGTAGACATGTCCAAAATGATTTTTGTTTTAGTTGTAGAAATTTCATTTTAACCTAACAAAGAAAACATATTCATTTTAAGTTTTAACCAAAACGTGCAGCAGCCAACTCCTGCACCATCCAACCATTCCAATAGCCTTCCTATCATGATTGTTTAGTCAATTTATTGTTATCTAAATTGCTAGTATTAATTGTCAACCCGGGGCTCGTAGGCTGATGAAGTGAGGGTGTACTATATGTACTTAAGTAACTTTCTTAGAGCTTTTGTTGTTTAGGGGGGTTGTTTATGATTAACTTATCTTCCTAAAATGGAATGATGATTATAGACAAATGAGTGTAAGTGTGTGAAAGTGATTTCTATATGAGTGAAAGTGTGTGTGATGGTGATTTCTAATTGCTTGCTGAATTTGTAAGAGAAAAGAACTTGAAAATAATGAATAAATCAAAATGACTTGAAAGTAAA
>APFE030677527.1:0-10326 GCA_000404065.3 Pinus taeda
TTTACGTCATTTGTAAAAATTGAATCATGTTATAAACGCATAAGTAGAAATAAAAATTGCATATATATATATATATATCACATCTTCCTCAATGTTTACAACAAAATGTCAAAAAATAGAGTGTTCTCAAACATTTGGCTTTAAAACCCTACAAAATGTGTAAAAGAGTAGATAAACTATCAAAACTGCATGGTGCTCATGATAACACGAGACCACTCTGATCACTTGGCCTAGCAATCGACGTAGTCTCACAAAGACTCTGAGAGTATGTCTATGCAATTCTAGTGGAACATTGTTGATAGTGGCATAATCTGGAACCCCTCGAGTGATTTCCTCTAGACTGCACTCCATATTTCCTAAGGGGTGAGCCCCTTCCTTGTAGTCTTCACCCACTATCGTATGGGCAGCTCACCGTATTATTGGGAACAAATATCATAGTCTCTCTAGTCCCACATCTGTACATTTATCATAAGTTAAGTCTTATCTTACACTTTTATAAATGTCATGAAAGTTGAAAAAAACAAAAAACAAGTTTTTACCTGGATCGGTCCACTGTTCACCTAGTGGTAGAGGCAAATCTTGATCCCCTCTAAAATTTGTGTCAGACTAAGCATAGCCACCTACCACAAGCTGTCAGCATTCAAGCCAACTGAATAAATGTGGTATATAAATCATATGTTGACCTATGCCTCCTCGAGGCATGAGTTGGCTCCATCTCGGGAGCATCATATCTCGTGGGGTAGGATGTGGTACTTATACCCACTAATAGTAAAAGAGGGGCACTCGCTCCAAGGTGAAGGTGACCAGTATAGAACTAGACCCGAATTGCTTTAGGTGTTTTTGCTTACCCTTGGTCAGTTGTTGCTTCATGTTCGCCTAGAGGCCTCTACACTAGCTGAAGATGGTGGGGGTCAAACATAAGATAACATACAAGAATTGAGACTTGGTAGCCTCATGCACATATTATGTTCTAGATAAGCGTGCCATGGTGAACAAAATTATTCTAAGAATGAGGTTGTTGCTGATTGTTGCAATCTTCACCTTTCCTCCGTTGGTTATCTTGGCGCCAAGAGAGTATCTCTGAACTAGACTCCTGGTACTCTGAACTCCTTAGCGAGATCCAAAGACTTGAATTGCTTCTCTTTGGCACAATAATCGAGTGATGAAATAGATGCCCATCTCCTCCATTTCCAGTTCTTGCCCTTTGATGATGAAGATACCTTGACCTACATCCCAAAGGTTCATTAGATAGGGTAGAAACTCCATATGAGCCCTCAACCATGTGGTCCTGAAGAATAGTGAACAAATTGATATGTTAAGAGTACAAAACAAGAAAAAAGGTGAAAATGTTCCTTTTTCTAATTTCTATCCTAGATGTAGGAAGAAACATTCATTATGAGAATGTTCTCTTGACAATAATATTTTTGTTTTTTATGTGGAGAGGTTCATGCTACACAGGACTTCCCTTTAATATCAAGACTCATGTTTATTTTCCAAAAAGAAGTTGGGACAAGTCAAACAAAACAACCTTGTTATGTTGTTCATAGAAGACCTTAGGAGGCTTGTCAAATAGGTATGGCACAATATCCTAATGGAGAAATTCGTTGTTACGCACAACCACAAAGTGAGTGAAGCACCACCATACTATGGAAAACTTGGCCACGTGAGCCACAAAACTCATCCTCGTGAAAGGGATGGCAACGTTCTTATGGTAGAAACATTCACTAACCTCAATATTTGCAACAATATCCTCAATATCAACCTCAAAATTATTCTGCACCCAAACCTCCAAAATGTGCCCATCCATAATTCCAACCTCAATTGACTACAAGTCAACCCCTTCAATTACCATGTACTTCATTTCCTCAATTAAATGAATTACCTTCTTATCTACTCGCTAATCCCAATAATAATGTGCCTTAACAATCAATTTATAATATACAAGCCCAAATGTTTCAAGCTTATGTAATAGCTCTTCTATATTTAAATGATGTCCAAGTTAGATCTCCTCAATTTCTATATAATAAAATACCCCTTGTTGTCATTCAAGAATATAAAGAGGATAAATCTCCTCAAGAGGAGGAAAATCCTGAACAAGAAATTACTCCTTAGAAGGAATATATTCATACAGAAATAGATGAAAACAAAATAAAATCAATTCCTACAATTTATATAGCTAAGCAATGATCTATTTCATTACAAAATCCTCCCTTTTTGAAAAGATTACAAATTGATGAAGGTATAGATAAGAAAATAGTATTATGTGATTATAACATGTTAGATGAATTTGAAAATATTTGGATCAAAATTCCATTGCCTCAACCTTTAAAAGAAATCCCTATTTTTCCAAAAGAAATAAGGGAGTTGTGTATTGAAAATCCTAGAAGAAAATGAAAATAATTCTAAGGAGTGCAATTGAACACAAATACTGAAAGCATTATGGTGCAAGAACAAACCATTGAAAAATACTTAGATCCACTTAATCCAATTGTAAAGGTGCATACCAATGGAATTGAAATTCCAAACACTTTGATTTTATTATGTGCAAATATAAACATTATTTCAAAATAATAAGATGGATAACCTGAAACTAACTAATATTCGATATAACCCTACTTTATTGGAATTAGAATATATAGATGTTCTCATATGTAAAGGTATATTAGAATATGTATAAGTACTACTATATCCATGGGAGTATCCTATTTATTTTATGATACTAACTCCAAAAACTAATATATGATTGCATTCGTGATTCTTGGTAGGCCAAGGTTAGCTAATATTGATGCATTCATAAGTTGTAGGTTTAGTGATATGTTCACTTCGAGTGGAAATACCACTAAAATGTTCATAGCATTGTGCAAGTAAGAAAAGTAATTGAAATATAGAATGGGAAATGAATTGAAGGAGATGATGGAAATTATGAAGATATTAAACTAGTTTTAACTATCTCACAAAATTATGAGGAAGATTAATTAGTGAATTTAATGAATAATCATTATTTTTCATCATATTATGAACATAATTGTTGTGTGCATATATTAAAGCAAATCTTTAAAAAAGAATTCAATATTGAATACTTTTCATCTTCATATTGAACTCAATGGAAAATTTTGACAAATCTCTTATAGAAATTTATCCACTTAAAACATTAAACATTAACAATAACTTCGAGGAATTTAGAAAGAAGTAGTTAATAAATATGCTGCAAAAGCAATCCTCTATATTTGCATTGGAATATATTGACATGAAAGGAATTAATTCAAATATATGTATGTGTAAAATTTACATACAAGAGAGTGTCAAACCTATACGACAACCTCAAGGAATGATGAATCATAATATGAGGGAGATTGTTAAAGATGATTTACAAAAAATTCTCAATGTGAATTTTATTTACCTAATTTGAGATATCCAATGGGTTTCACCTTACCTAGTCTGCCTAAGAAAACTTAAAATTGGAGAGTATGCATATATTATGGATAATTAAATAAATAAACTCTAAAGAACATTTCTCATTACCATTTAATGATCAAGTATTAAATAGATTAGAAGGGAAGAGGAATTTCTCTTTTCTTGATGGTTTCAGCACATACAATCACATTCAACTTGCATAAGAAGACAAATATAAGATAACTTTTACTTGTCCATAGTGTATGTATGCTTACATGGAATGCCCTTTTGTTTTGCATAATTCCCCTATTACACTTCATAAAGCAGTATTAGGTATCTTTTCTCACTTGATGGATGATTTTGTAGAAGCTTATATGGATGATTTTACTCTTTATGGGAATAATTTTGTAGGGGATATGGAGAATTTGTGAATTTTCATTATTCTATGTAAGGAAGTTAATATTTCATTAAGTCATTAAAAAATCATTCTGATTTTTAGCAAAGGAATTTTTTTGGGTCACTATATTTCAGGTGTTCGAATAAAAGAAGATTCATTAAAGGTTAAGGTTATCTCTAAAATTTAAGTAGCAACATGTTAAAGAGATGTTAGAAGTTTTCTTAGATTCACAAGTTAATATAGAAGTTTTATAGAAAACTTCACAGAGATTGCTTCACCACTTTTAAAATTACTCACTAAAGATTGTCAATTTCATTAGAATTATATTTGTCAAAAATCTTTTGCATTGTTGAAACATGAATTCCGAAGCACCAATTTCAAGAGGGAAAAATTTGTCCCGTCCACGTCATATTTCTAATGATGCTTCAAATACAACCATAGGTGTTGTATTGGGACAAAAATACATAACTCCTTATGCTATATACTATGTTAAAATATGAAAGTCCTATGCAAAAACTTGAAAGTCCTATGCAAAAAATTGAATGTACTTTGCAAAAAACTGAATAGAAGTAAATTTATTTTTCAAAAAACTAAATATAATAGAATGTACTTTGCATTAATTTGAATGTAATTTGTAAAAAACTAAATGTGCTTCCGAGAAAATTGAATGTTCAATGTTACAATTACATAAAATGTGGATTTCTTCTTTAAAACATTTGAGATCAATGATTATATATAGAACATAAAGTTAAGGATCATATGAAGAGCACCAAGAACAAATATGACACAATTATATTTTATTCCAATGACCGCCGAAAAACCCCTAAGGGGGAAAACCTGAACAATTTTTCTTCTATTATATTTCTTCAATTGTTGAGTAGAGTAGACACAGAGTAAGAATGCATAATGTCACCAATGTCTCATCTACTTGATGTTGAAGTGCACATGCCTTTTACTTGTAGATCTCCTCCTTCTTTTATATATCATGTGGTTCACACTTTCTGTTACTCCTCCCTTGCTTGTAGTCCACACTAAAAACTCTTTCTTCTTATTCAGAATGAACATGCTATTCTCAATTTTCACTTTTTTCTTTATTAAATAGCTGAGAAGGAGAGGAGTTACAAAATGAATTTATTCCTTTACCCAATAATAGGAGAATCAAATTCCGTGAGGTAGGAGTTACTTGAGGAGAAGTGGAACTCATCCAACAATAGAGAGAAAGGTAGGCTTATCTTAAGGAGTTACAATTAAAATTTGGGAGAGTGAGAGTTACAAATTGAATTGAATGAGGGAGTTACAAGTGCATTTAATGAGAATGACTTATGCTCTTTCCATACATTGGATTAGTGAGGGAGAGTTAGATTCCCTTAATTATAGAGTTACTATTTTATTCCAATAGATGAGTTATTATTTTATTCCAAAAGAGGGGTTCAATTTTCCAAGTAAGAGATTATCAATTTAATTTACTTATTGCTTTAGAGAATTATTTTTTAGAGTCAATTCCCTTAACTATACACCTACTATATTATTCCAAAGAGAGTAGTTATTATTTTATTCCAAGGGAGGGGTTCAATTTTCCAAGTAAGAAATCCTCAATTTAATTTGCTTATTGTGTTAGAGAATTATTTTTTATTAATCCATTAAAGGTGAACATTTTAGTCAACAACATTTACCTATGATTTTAAGAAAATTATTTTCTTGAGGGGAGGGAAACCTTATCTATAAAAATTAAATATACATTAATTAAGAGTAAATAGGAAGAAGGGGATAAAAATGTCATGACCACTCATATAGAAGGAGCCAAGACTATTCTTAACTCAACTTCTTCATTGCAACATCATCACTTAGTTCCTTTCATATTATGTGTGTGTGTGTGCTTTTATTTATTTCTAGAACATGTAGAGAAGATACAATCCAAAGGAGAGAGAAGTTGGTTAAACAATATCACAACAAGAGGTAGGATTTTTAAGTACACACAAGTGAGTTGTAAAAAGGAATCATCACCATGATGAATGACATAACCATTTGCATTAGGTAACCATTAATTCCCTATTATCATTTATTTTCCATATGAGCATAGTAAATTTTATAGCTTGGTCAATTTATAATTGTATTCAAGAAACCCATTCTACCAAAGTGTTATCCATATCATGATTCCTTCTTACATATTGTTCATAGTGAGATAGTTTTTGTAATATATCTAAGAATATAGACCCATTTGTGAATAGATTACTGCATTGCATAATTTATTAGAACTTTCATTGAGATTTTGTGACATAATTCAAAAATTCCCAAAACAGATGGAGAAAATCCCCAATCAAACCCACCTAAATATGGAATTGATGTTACCATCAAAGGGGGGCAACTAGTTCATGAGAGATGTTTAATTCTCTTCTAATCACCAACCAACAAAATATCACCAACCCCCTTGTCCTTTATGTCACTCTAACACTCTTTACACTATCATCTATGGTTTGTTTTGTTGACTTGAAATAGAAACTATTATTTTTTTGGCAGTATAAATGAATTCTTGGAATATTTTTATCCCAATGTTGTTGGTTTTTCTAGTCCCCAATAATAGGAAATAGTTGAATATGTGAGAATAGTTGAGTTATTAATGGAAGAAAAAGAAGAAGGCTAACCTTTGGATATGTAATTCACATTGGTAAAGGCCTTAGTTATTAGTTAGTGACTCACTAACATCATTTTGTATAAGGGAATGATTTTGATGCCTCCATGCTTGGACATAATGTGTCAATTTCTATAAAAATATTTAATTAAGCTTATTTTGAATGCACGTATAGAATTCTAACGTGCTCCTTTGGAAATTAATAGTGTATATATTAGGTGAGAACAAACTTTAATTTTATGTCAAATAGGTATATCCCACATTCATCATGGAGTAAATGCCATTTAAAACATTTATTATATAAAAAGGTGGAATTACATTATCCCACATGTATTATGGTGATATAGTTTTTGGATATGTTTCGTATATAAAAAAGTTTAGGAAATACCATGAGAAACACATCAACTTTTATTTCAAAGTTTTTTCATTCTAAAGAAGTTAAGTATGAGGGAGGTATCCATGTTTGATTTAAGTTGAAAATATGGTAATGTTTTTGAGTTGGTTACTAACAAAACATGCCATATTCCTTCATTTATTACAATTTCAGGTTCCTTCATTTATTACAATCTAACATTTTCTATTTTAAAGTTTTATTACTATAGGTTACTTCTATATTAAAAAAAAAACAAATTATCAATACTTTGTATTTCATACATATAGTGTTACTGTCTACAATCATTAAGGTTTTTTTTTTTTTTTTTTAACTTTAGAACATTTAAAAAAAAAGTATTCAATAAAACTTTTCTTGAAAGGATATATAATATTCCAGAGCACTTAGAAAAAAATTATACAAAGAACCTTGTTCATTCTAACAATATGGGGTTTCATTAATTTTAGGCATTCCACAAATTTTTCTAGTAGCCACGGTCTTGGTGTAGAAATTTACAAGAGGATTTTGTTACATTGCTAGATATTTTTATAGAAACTAGCAATTAGGGTGAGGATCTTGTTTTCATATTTTAGAGCAACTAGGGTGACCGTCTTATTTTATTTCATGAACAGAAATCTCTATGGTAATGAGGTCAGAAATCATAGCAACTAGTAAAGAGTGTAAGGATTTATTTTTATTTTATGGCAATGAATGTGAGAAATCTCTTATGGAAACAAGAGTGAGTGTTTTGTTCTATTTTGTTGTATAAGCATAGACCAAGGGGTTTTTTCATTTTTTTTAGTGTTATTCATGGAATTTGTACTTCTTAATCACTAATAATCCATCTTCTTGATTTTATGTTTTTTCAATAAATTATTTTCTACCAATATATAATAATCCATGTTCTTGATTTTATGGTTTTTCAATAATTTATTTTCTACAAATATATAATATTGAGTGATTGGATACTTCCATCTTTTTTCATATTGTTAGTTATTTCAGGAATCATACTGTGTAAAATGTGTGATCTATCCAACTTTTTGGATCATGACTCCATCCATCATCAGGGACTAGAGAGATCCTTATGATGGATGGAGTCACCATCTTAAAAGTGGGAGAAATCACACATATTACACAACACATTTTACAAATCACACATTTTGCATAGTAATGTTCTGGAAATCACTAACAATATATAATATGCCAAGTTACAAATTGTTAGCATATGCATATTGTTCAAGCATGCCTTAATAAAAAAAATAAAATTAAATACAATGCACTCTTCAACCCCTTTCTAAATTCCATGTTTTTGAATTGTTTTTATGTTTCTGTATGTTGACATTTGTAGGAGAAGTGGGTCATGTCCACTTGAGATGGGAATGACACCCTATTTCTATGTATCTGTGTGAAGTTGAACTTTGTTTGAAAAAATTTCTCTTATTTTCCTCTAGTAGTAATTATATTATAAACGTGTGAATTATAGTTTATTTTCCATTCATGGACCAGTCCACAAATTTCTCATCCTCATATATGAACTCCCATATGCCCTAGCTTACAAGGCTAGTTTATTCCATAGGCACACTTTCCTAAAGCTTCAAGTATACATCTAGTCTAAAAGGGTACTATATCTTGAATATTGTGGCTTACCCCACCATATCTTCCATCAGGTTAATACATAGAGATAGTGAGACACATGCACTAGTCATACCAGAGCCCCATTCTTTTATGGACTATGGTTGCAATGGTTTTCCTAATTTTAATTGTCATTGCTTTATCCATTGTAGCTGAACAAATTGAACTTACTATGCTCCCTTGTGTCATGCATTATACCTATACTTATTGACCTTATAAAAATTGTTAAGGGGAATTAACTTGTCTATCCAAATGTTCCATTTTCTAGCTAATATTTGTGATTTCTTAAGTTATCAATATTCATTGAATAATTATTTATCTAGCATGAATATAATTAATTTTAGGAAAATTGATTAAAATTCATGTTTTGGTTCTTATCATTACTTCTAGGAAGAATTTTTTAGAACATTTGATTTCAAAACCTTAACCAAAGAATTTTATTAACAAAATTCAACAGCCCAAGCCCATGAAAAACTTATATCTAACATAATAATTTAGATTTCGCTACCTTTTACATTAAACTAGATAATAGATTATCCCTCTTTAAGGAAATGACAACGAATTTATCCCGAGCTGTTGACCTTTTGTGACCCTTTTCATGCAAGACACCATGACGTGAAATTTGACGAAAATATGACATTCGGTGAAAATATGACGTGAAATTTGTGTAGCCGCTGGTAGAACTGAGTCCGAAAACTGTCCGTGAAAATTCTGAGAATGTTTGCGGTTGGAGAGAATATGTTACCATTGGTCGAATATCAATTCTCGTTAATGGTAACCTTTTGTTGTTTGATGCGCCTCTTCCTAACCATAAAAATGAATATATAAAAATATTCATCTAACCAATAAAATGAATCATGAAAGTTAATTTGTGAATGACTTAGCTGGGCTTGATCGAATGAGGATTCCGAGATAGTAAAACAATGCTATTCACTGTACTTACAGTGAATAGGATTATGGGTACCTATAGTATTATAGGTAATTATAGTGAATAGCATTATCTAGTGTTACTATAACGGAATAACTATCCTACCACCACAGTTATATTACATAAAAATACCTGTCATTTTGCGTGTATGTTGTTCATTTCTCGTATTTGAATGTCTTATATTTCTATTCATGTTTATCGTAGTATGAATGCTCTCTCAAATCACTAACAATAGTGAAAATAATTGAAGGTTTGGACTTTTTATGAATGAAACTATTAATGATTTACCGCTCCTCTCAGTAATTCGTTATGACAATAATTGTTGTTAGAGAAACGTTCTTCATGAACATTCTAACCACTCAAAGGTACCTACCCAAGCAAGATACTAGTCTTTCATGGTACAAACTATGCCTTATTGAAAGTTGAGTTGGAAGCTTATCTTATGTCCCTAAGAGTAGATGTTTACAATTTTATTCTAGCAGATTATGATGTCCCTAATGTCCCTCACACTAAAAAGACTATATGTAAATAATGCTAAAACCAAGACTTTCATTCTCTTTGTGCTAGTGAGTTTCAAATCATAAAACTTATGTTCTAGAAGTCTTCTAATGAAGTATGGGTCAATCTCAATCAAAGTCATGAAGAATATGATAGAGTTAGAGATGAAAAACATCAAACCTTAAAAATGAGTTTTGAAATCTTAAAAATACATAGAGAAGAAAGTGTGGAAGAATAATTTCTTAGAATTGATGAAGCTACCTATATGATTAGAGGAGTGTGTGAAGTTTTTTAAAAAAATATCATTGTTCAAAAGGTCTTGAGATCTCTAAGAATGAGATTTAATGCAAAAATGTATGACACTAAAAACATGTCTCATTTATAGAATATCAAATGGATGAATTGTTTGGTACTCTCATGACCTATTAAACCATCATCTTCTAAATATTCCTCTGTGTATGCATCATGTGTGAATGTAT
>APFE030677530.1:0-23874 GCA_000404065.3 Pinus taeda
CACTTTTTGAAGGAGAGGGGCATGTTAGGCCCCTATACTACTAGTGTAACCCCTTACTGTTATTAGTACAACCCCCTTCATATATTGATTTACCCATGTAGTGCCTATATTGTTACTATTGTGCCCCATAGAAGCCCACTATTGTTATTATTGTGCCCTTACATTATTAATTTATGTAGGCTCTAATTATATAATGACCCCTTAGACTCCTATATATAGAAAGGAGGTGTTTTCATTTGTATCATCCAAGAATTCTTCATTTATGTAATGTAAAGGAGGTTTCCCCTCAAAGAGGCTGAATTCTAAGGCGTTGATCTATCTTTTCTATCTTTCTTGAGCTGGTTTCATAACAGAATATTTTAAGAAAGACACAGATGGTTTGAAAGTAGGTTTGGCAAAGTTGCTACAAGAAATGCTTCCTGATGGCAAAAACGCAGTAGAGGAAACTCATAATGAGAACAAAAGAAATGTTAATCATGATTTCATAGACTCTAACATTATATTAAAGACCCACCATGTTCCAAAGATCAGTATGAGGAAGTTTGATGGTGAGGATCCTGTAACATGGATACTACAGATGGAGCAATATTTCCATCACCATAATGTGAAAAACACACAAAAGGTACACATTGCAACTTCATATTTGGAACCAAATCAGTTTGTATGGTATCGTTGGCTTTTCTCTCGTAAAAAAATTGTCACTTTGGAAATTTTTCCAGAATAAATGACATCACCTTATGAGGATACAAGAAAATACACCTTTTTTAGCCAATTCATAAATCTCAACCAAAAGGGTTCAATGATGGAGCACATTGAGGACTTCCAAAAAGTGAATATAAGTGTAAAATATATACTAGAGGAGTGTAGGATTGATGTGTTCATAGGGACTCCAAAGGATAACATCCAACATGAGGTTCACCTTAGGGAACCTGATTCATTAGCGAAGGCCTTTAGGTTGGCAAGAAAAATGGAAAGAAAAGTTATGGCAACAAGGAAGCCTACCACTCACAAATATAAAGATGGAAGTGTTGTTGCCCCTATCCTTCCACAACCTACAAGGCTCACACCACAACAATTGGAAGAAAAAGAGAAAAATGGTTTTGTTACAGTTGTGATAGAAAATACACTAAATGTCATAAGTGTGTTGAGAAGAAATTATTTTACATAGATTGTGAAGAGGACGAAGAAAAGGAACAATAAATGTCAAAACAGGAGGATATAACCAAGAAAAAACACTAGAGAAAGAAGAAATGAATCCAACCATATCTTGTAATGCATTGATCAGAATTACAACTCCTCAAACTATCAAGGTAGAAGGGCATATCAAGAAGAAAAATGTAATAATGTTTATTGATTCGAGTAGTACCCATAATTTTATTCCTTGTAAGATAGCGAGGGAATTGAATTTCTTCCTATATCTAGCACCAATGTGTCAAGTGATGGTTGCAAGTAGAGGAACCATAAATTGCTCTCAAAAGTGCCATAATATCAAGATATCCATGGGAGAATATGTATTGAATATCCCAATGATTTCCATTCCAATGGGTGGTGTTGTTGCTGTACTAGGAGATGCATGGCTACAATCTTTGGGTATGATAGCTTTTAATTTTCAAGAACTTTTCATGATTTTTTTTTCAAAAGGAAAGGAATTTGAATTAATGGGTATCACAAGGAAACGAGGAGGGATAATCAACTCTAACAGAATGACAAAGATTCTAAATAAATAACAACTAGGCTTAATTTCACAATAATGTTCGCTAGAGGTTCCCACATTGAAATCATCTATTTCTTCATATCTATAAAACGTCTTGGACAATCATTCCAAGGTATTTGAGACTCCCAAAGGTGCACCACCTGATATTGATCATGATCATGATATTAATTTTATTATAGGAAGTGTACCTAACAAATTGAGGCCTTACAGATATCCCTATGCCCAAAAGAGTGAAATTGAACGTATGGTTGTAGAAATGTTAGAGGCTGGTATAATTCAACCTAGTTAAATTTCTTTCTCTACTCCAGTAGTATTGGTGCACAAAAAGGATGGATCATGGTTCATGTGTTCAGATTATAGGGATCTCAACAAACTCACTATTAAAGATAAATTTCCCATTCCTGTTGTTGATGAATTATTGGATGAATTGCATGAATAAAATTACTTCACCAAGTTGGATCTTCATTCAAGATATCATCAAATCATAATGAAGATTAAAGACATTTCGAAAACAACATTTGTAACTCATGAGGGTCATTATGAATTTTTGGTCATGCCTTTTGGCCTTACCAATGCACCTTCTACATTTCAAGGTTTGATGAATTCCATTTTCAAACCCTTCCTTAGAAAAATTGTGTTAGTATTTTTTTATGATATACTAATCTACTGCAAGTCTTGGAAGAATCATGTTCAACATGTTGACAGGGTGGTCAAATTATTGGAGGAGAAACAATTATATGCAAAAATATCCAAATGTTTCTTTGGAGTACAAGAGGCGGAATATCTGGCTTATATTGTATCTCATGAAGGTGTTAAGGTAGACGCTAGAAAAATTAAAGCCATTAACGAATGGGAAATCCCCACGTCCATAAGGCATTTGAGCGGGTTTCTCGGGTTGACATGGTATTATCGCAAGTTTGTTAAGAATTATGGGAGAATAGTAGCACCTCTAACAACATTATTGAAGAAATATGCATTTTGATGGACTCCAGAAGCAAGGAAGGCCTTTGAACATCTTAAAGAGGCAATGTGCCAAGCATCATTCTTAGCTATGCAAGACTTCAAAAAAACCTTTATTATGGAATTTGAAGCCTTAGGAAATGCAATTTGTCTTGTTTTAATGCAAGAAGAAAGACACATTTCTTTAGAAAGTCGTCTAATCAAAGGAAAGTATTTACACAAAGCTATTTATGACAAGGAAATGTTGGAAATACTACATGCACTTAAGAAATGGCGACCCTACGTAATGGGAAGATACTTTAAGGTAAAAAGAGATCACGATAGTCTTAAATACTTATTAGAAGGAAGATTATCTTAGGAATAACAACAAGAATGGGTTACAAAGATGTTGGGTCATCACATTGAAATCATCTACAAAAAATGGAAGCAAAATGTTGTTGCAGATGCACTCTCAAGAAAGGATGAGGATGTGGAAGCACAGTTTTGTGCCATTTCTATTATCCAACCACATTGGATAAATGAAGCAAGGGAGGAATGGAAGAATGATGAAGAAGTGTGGGCACTCATTCAAAATTTTCTGAAGATCCTAGTTCAAACAATATTTCTAGAACCTGACGAGGAAGGAAAAATCATATTGGAAGCTGAAACAGTCACAGAAACAAGAAATCGATAGCTACAAAAACGACCAATTTAAGAGTATCTGTAGGTTTTAACCCTGTACATAAATTACCTGCATATGAATTCTAAAACACAAAAAATAAACAATGTGAGATCATAACACATAAAACACATATACATAGAGATTTTTCCCTAGATCCCAAAACCGGGACTACCAGAATGATTTTTCATTATGTTTCTTTCAATGTTACAATACATATTTATACATGTTGAAGCATCCAATACCATGGACCGAAAATCATCATGTCCAAACCATGGACTGCAAACCATTGCATCCAAAACCGTGGACTGATAACCATTGCGTCTAAAAGCATGTGTAAAAATCATGCACAAAACCATAGTTAGGACCGCCCAAACTAATATAAGGTCTGAAAAACAAAATTTTCTGGGGGGTTGCCCTGGACCACATAGAGGGGTGTTACCTACACTGCTCTAACCCCCTGTGATCCCCCAGCTATGCAATTGGCGCAACGAAGGGGGGGCTCCTCCCTCCCTGTAACCCCCTGGTTAATTACGTGCGCTAGTCGTGGAAAGAATATAACACACCCCAACATTCTCCCACTTGTTGTTTTCTTTCCATAGGGGCCACAAGAGAGCTTAGTCATTTATCTAGCCCTGGAAAACCCATTGTTTCTATACACAAAGAGAACTTCTTAGAGCTCACAGATTTTGTCAATGCATCTACAATATTCTTCAAAGTGTCCACCTTTACCAGCAACAACTTTTTGTCTTCTATCATATCCCTCACAAAGTGATACTGAACATCAATGTGCTTTGTCTTTGAATGATATGCAAGGTTCTTTGCCAAGAAAATTTCACTTTGGTTATCACAGTATACCTTATAGCTCCCTATACTAACCCCATACTTGAACACAATCTCTCTAACCAAACTGCTTCCTTGCTTACATGAGTGGTTGCCACATATTCTGCCTCTATAGTTGATAGTAACACTATAGATTGTTTCTTACTCATCCAACAGACTGCACCTCCAAATAGGTTAAACACATACCCACTTGTTGATCTTATATGATCTAGATCTCCAGCCCAGTCTACATCAACAAAGCCGTGAATATCCAATAGTATGTCCAATCCTGGTCTTCCTTGGTAGCACAAACCATAATCACTAGTGCCAAGAAAATACTTGAAAAATTGCTTCACTTCTATCCAGTGCTCCTTCCATGGTTTTGACATAATCTTGCTCAATACTCCCACTAGATGTGCAATGTCTGGTCTAGTATAGACCATTGCATACATCAGGCTACTGTTTTCACTTGCATATGTAACATGGGACATGTCCTCTTCCTCTTCTTGTGTCTTTGGACACTATTCAGTAGATAACTTCACACCTACAAAAATAGGAGCCTTCACTGGTTTATTATCCTGCATATTAAACCTCTGTATTATTGTCTCGACATGCTTCCTTTGGTTTAACCAGAGATTCCTCTTTGCCTGATCTCTTTTAATTTCCATGCCCAAAATATAGTTTGCAGCACCAAGATATTTTATGTCGAATGTTGAGGATAATTGGGTCTTCAAATCCTAGATAATTTCCGTCATTTCCAACCAGCAATATATCATCCACATAGAAGATGAGATAAATAACACGGTCACCAATTAATTTAAAATACACAAAGTGATTTGCTTTGCTTCTAGTGAAGCCAAGTCCTAGTATAAATGTATCAAATTTCTGATACCACATCCTTGGTGATTGTTTTAACCCATATAGAGACTTCTTTAACTTGCATACCAGTTCTTTCTTACCCTTCACTGCAAAGCCTTCAGGTTTCTTCATGTATATTTCCTCTTCTAAATGCCCACAAATAAATGTTATCAACACATCTATCTATTCTACCTCAAAATCAAAAGCTGCAACAACAGATAAAACTAATCTAATAGAAGTTACCTTGGAAACAGGAGAAAAAATATCAGCAAAATCAATTCCCAACACCCAGGAATAACCTTTTGCTACCAACCAAGCTTTGTATTTCTCCACCTTTCCTTTTGCATTTGTCTTCTTCTTGAACACCCATCTACTGCCAATGGGATTCCTTCCAACCAACAACTCCACAAGATGCCAAGCCTCATTTTTGTGCAAAGATGACATTTCATCAACCATGGCCTCTTTCCAGAGCTTGCTGTCCTCTGAATCTACTACTTCCTTCATAGTTATGGGATCATCATCAATAATAGATAAAGCAAAATTTGAACAGAAATTAGATGGACTATACCTTTCTCGCTACCTTCTTTCTCGAACTAATCTTCTCGCAGAGGGAGTTTGTGGCTCTTCATCTTCTGATTCCTCCTCTGTTATAGAGTCTAATTCTTCCTCCTTAAGCTAAAACTCTATCTTCTTAAGTTCCTTTGGTTGGAATTCAAGTTTAATAACATATTTTACCTCTCTAAACACCACATGTTGGTTGTACACAACCTTCCTTGTTACTAGGTTCCAAATCTTATAACCCTTTAGACCATCGTTATACCCAATAAAGATGCACTTTTCAGATTTACTATCCAATTTGCTTCATTTTTCCTTTGGAACATGTACATATGCATCACATCCAAATACCCTCAAATGTCAAAGAGAGTGTTCCTTACCAGTCCATACCTCTTGTGGGGTCTTATCCTCCAATAATGATGAAGGTGATCTATTGACCATGTAACATGTTGTCTCCACCACCTCTGCCAAGAATTCCTATCCTAACCCAACACCACTGAGCATGCTTTTTGTCCTTTCCATCAACTTATTGTTCATTCTTTCTTCAACTCCATTATTCTCAAGTGTCTATGGAGTAGTCTTATGCCGTGCTTTACCACACTTCTTACATAATTATTCAAATTCCTTACTACAAAACTCTCCACCGTTATCTGTCCTAAACACCTTTATCTTCTTCTCTGTCTAGCTTTCCACCAGAGCCTCAAATTCTTTAAACCTATCAAAGACTTTAAATTTATTCTTAAGGAAATATATCCATGTATTCCTTGAGAAGTCATTTATAAATGATACATAATACATATACTTACCCAGTGATGGAACCTTCATAGGTCCAAGCACATCACTGTGCATGAGTTCTAATATCTATTTTGCCCTCTTACCACTAGAGGCTAAACTCACCCAATTATGCTTCCCATATACACAATTTTAATAGAAATCAAAATCCAAAGAGCTATTACTCATACCTTCTACCATACCTTTACCATGAAGTATTCAAAGGGCCTTCTCTCCAGTATGTCCAAGCCTTTGATGCCACATCATGGTCTTCTCTCCAGAGACCACCAGATTTTCTGCTCCACTTCCAGGAACCACAAAGTTGTTACACCCATCAACAATAGTGCTAACTTGCAGCTTGTATAGAGTTCCAATCCGAACTCCCCACATCAATACCAGTGCACCTCGAACCATCTTGCAGGTATCCTTCTCGAACACTGTTTTTACACCTGCATCATCCAGCTTTCTTACAAAAATTAGATTTCTAGCCAATGCAGGAATATGCAAAACACTCGGAAGTGTTCTAACCCTTCCACCTTGCAACTTCAACTTTATCTTCTCGTGACCAATGATTCTAGCCCTCCTATCATCCCCTAAGAAGACATCAACACCATCATATTTCTCATACTCACAGAACCACTCTCTATGGGGAGTGAAGTGAAAGGATGCACCTGAGTCAATCAAACATGCCCCATGATCTAAATGTATACTTGAAGAAGCCAAGTATACATCCCCACCTTCATCTGAGGTGGTTTTCACCTCTGTAGAAGGAGCATCATCAAATCCCTTTCCTTTATCAGGAGCTTTAGATTTACAGTCCCTTTTGCAGTGCCCTTCCTTTCCGTATTTCCAGTACACAACCTTTACAGGTTTTCCTGGAGATTTAGATCTCTGACTTGATGACTTATTTTTTTATGTTCTTGGACCATCCTCGTATAGACAAGGCATCACCATTTTGGCTCTCCATATTTTTTAGTCTCATCTCCTCCATCTGCAAGGCTGAGAACATTTCATCAAATTGTAAGGCAGTTGTACTGCTACCTATTGCAATAACCAGACTATCCCACAAATTTGGTAGAGAACACAACAAATTAATGCACTTATCTTCATATAAAATTTTAATATCAACAGATAATAACTGACTTAACACAATATTAAATGCATTCAGATGATCTGTCACCAAGTCTCCATCTTTCATCCTTAAGTTATACATATTTTTCCATAAGAATAGTTTATTCACCAGAGACTTAGATTGGTACAAAGTCCATAACTTGTCCCACAAAGCCTTCACCATAGCTTCCCCTGATACATTTAGAAATACTGAATCTGAGACACACAATTGTATTTTTCTCTTTGCCTTTCGATCCAACTTCTTCCATTATTCATCGGACACTCCCATTCGTTTAGTACCTGAATCTACTCCGATCCACTGATATTTATCCACCAACAGATCCTTCATCTTGAGTTTCCACAACTTAAAACTCTAACCATTAAATTTCTCGATCTCTATCTTTCCATTGATCACCATATTCTTTCACCACCAGAATCGATCTCGTAGATCTCCCACTAAACAGGGTCTACCATAGGCCCGAGCGAAACCCCTCAGCAAAAAGGGCATCCCCTTGAAGCCAAAAAGAACTTTAATACAAAATGTAGGTTTTAACCCTATACAAAAATTTATTGTATACGAATTCTAAAACACAGAAAGTAAACAATGCAAGAGCATAACACATGAAACACATATACATAAAGATTTTCCCCTACATCCCAAAATCGAGACCACCAGCTTGATTTTTCATTATGTTCCTTTCAATGTTATAATACATATTTATACATGCCGAAGCATCCAATACCATGGACCGAAAACCATCGTTTCCAAAACCATGGACCGAAAACCATCGCGTCCAAAACCATGTGCGAAAATCATGCACAAAAAATTAGGTAGGTCTACCCAACCTAATATATGGTCCAAAAAACAAAATTTTCTGGGGCACTGCCTTGGACCCCATAGAGGGGGGTTGCTTGTACCTCTCAGATCCTTTGTGACCCCCCACTACGCAATCGGCGCAGTGAAGGGGGGGCTCCGAACCCCCTCTAAACCCCCGATTAACCACATGGGCTAGTCATCGAAATAATATAACACAACCCAAAAATATCTCATCAAGTAGAAGAACCTACCCACTCAATATTCCACATGGGAGGATGAGAATTTTTTACAAAAGCATCCAAAAGTAGTCAAGTTTTGAGGACAAAACATTTTGAAGGAGAGGGCCATGGTAGGTCCCTATACTACTAGTGTAACCGCTTATTGTTATTAGTGCAACCCCCTTATTGTATTATTGTGCCCATATAGTCCCCAAGTTGTTATTATTGTGCCCCATAGAAGCCCACTATTGTTATTGTTGTGCCCCTACAATATTATTGTTATGTAGGCTCTGATTGTATTGGGACCCCTTAGACTACTATATATAGAAAGGAGGCATTGTCATTTGTATCATCCAAGAATTGTTCGTTTGTGTAATGTAAAAGAGGTTTCCCCCTGGAAGAGGTTAATTTTGGAGTCATTCATCTATGTTTTCTTCCATCTTGTGAGTTGGTTGCATAACATATGGACATTATGAGTTTGTTGTAGTTTTCATTTGGTTTGACTAATGCTCCAACTACTTTTATGTGATTGATGAATAGTGCGTTGTGTCCTTATTTGGACAAGTTTATTATTGTGTTCATTGATATATATTGCTATATTCTAAAAATGAATAAGAGCATGTCAAATACTTAGCAAAAATATTGACATTCTTGAGACAGAATCAATTGTATGCTAAGCTCAACAAGTGTAGTTTCTTTTAGACTAAGGTACATTACTTGGGACATTTTGTTTCCAACGAAGGCATAACAGTGGATCTAGGAAAGGTAAGGGATATCGTGGAGTGGGAAACTCCTAGGAATGTGGATGAGGTGAGATATTTCATGGGGTTAGTAGGGTATTACAGGAGGTTCATCAAGAACTTCTCACAGATTTCATATCCCATCACATCATTATAAAGGAAGGATAAGAAGTTTGAAGGGAATGAGGAATGTGCAACAAGTTTTGACAAATCTTGACACATGCTCTAGTGTTAAATAATAGAGATTCGTACAAAGAGTTTGTGGTATGTGTAGATTCTTGAAAGATATGGCTTGGTGGAGTCCTTATGTAGGAATGACATGTAGTCTGGTATGAGTTGAAGAAACCAAATGAGCATGAGAAGAATTATCCAACATTGAGTTTGCATCGATCATTAATGCATTGAATATGTGGAGGCACTATCTTCTGGGTAGATAATTCATAGTGATGAATGATCATAGTGGATTACAATATCTACTTGACCAATCAAATATCAATTCCAAGCAAGCTAGTTGGCTGGCCACAATTAGTGATTTTGACTTTGAGATCAAGTATGTTGAAGGTAAGGAGAACATTGTTTCATATTCTCTTAGCAGGAGGGTATAGGTGAATCATATAACGACTACAAGTTCCTATGGGAAAAATATACATGATAAAATTTTGTAGGTAGGTAAGCAGGATTTCATGTATATGGAGCTTAGGCACAGATTGCAGTAGAGTAAAGGTACATGTATAGGTAGTCGTATAGGTACAAGTGTAGGTGCATGTGCACAGGATGTGGAATATTGTCTCACAATACATGGATTGGTCAGGTTTAGAGATAGGATATATGTGCCAAATAGTAGTAAAATCAAGAAGGTGACCTTGATGGAATTTGATGTGAAACCATATTCAGGTCACCAAGGAAATTAGAAGACATTGACATCACTGAAGAAGTTTTACTATTGGTCAAATTTGAAGAGACACATTAAAGGGTTCATGGCTAGGTTCTTGGATTGTTAGTAGGTGAAGGAGGAGTGTAAGCATCCAGGTGATTTGCTACAACTGATTCCGATTGCAGAGTAGAAATGGGAGGTCATTTCCATGGACTTTATCAAATGTTTTCCAAGGACATCTAGGAAGCATGATTCCATCATGGTTGTGGTGGACAGGTTGATGAAGATAGAACACTTCATTCTGGTGAATTATACATACTCAGCAAATGATGTAGCATGGGTTTTCATTAGAGACATGGTCTGATTGCATGGTGTTCCACAGAATATTGTGTCATATAGGGATGTGAAGTTCACTTCCAAGTTTTGGAAGGAGTTGTGTGCAGGATTAGGTAAATATTTGGCCACAACTTATCATCCCCAGATAGATGGATAGATAGAGAGGGTAAATAGGATATTATAGGACATGTTGAGGATGTATGTGATGCATCAACAACATAAGTGGGAAGACTACCTTCCACTGCTAGAGTTTTCTTACAACGATGGGTATTCAAAATCTTTGAGGATGAGTTTATTGGAGGCATTTTATGGGTGGAGTTGTAATACTCCTATTAGTTGGAGTGATGTAGTTAAAATATTGTTCATTGAATCATATATGTTAGTAGAAATGGAACAGGAAATGCAAGTAATCAAGAAGAATCTGAAAGTAGTAAAGGATAGGTAGAAGAGCTATGCAGATCATAACTGGTTGTTTAAGGAGTTTTAGGTTGGGGAAAAGGTGTAATTTCACATTAATATAAAGAATAGATCCTTGCGAATTAGATCATGTGCCAAGTTGGAACCCTGGTTTTATGGACCTTTCAGGATTCTTGAAAAGATTGGGCGAGTAGCCTATCGAATTGCACTACCTCTAACAATGAAATTCCATTATCTTTTCCATGTGTCATTTCTTAAGAAGTATGTTAAAGATGTTGAACACGTGATTGACTGGTTTGTATTGTAGATGGAACCAAGAGGATAATTCCAAGTGGAACCTCAGTGCATTTTGCAAAGAAATATGCTCATGCTCCAAAACTGAGCAATCGAGCATGTTAAATTGGACTGGAAGCACTTTGGGCCTAATGAAACTACATGGAAGATGGTAGATTATATCTGCGCTATGTATCCTTCTCGATTCACTGGCTGAGTGAACTTTTTGGTATATGTCTTTGGTATATGTTTCGGTATATGTTTTTCTATGATGTTATAGTATATGTACATATGTATATGGATGCAAATACTTCCATGAGATATGTTAAGGATGGTGATGTTAGAGTCGGTCTGGTCAGTCCTCCGTCAGAGATCAAAACTCTTTATGCATTTCATTTTTAGGTGTCCCACTTCATCCACCCAGCTGCATTCTGCTAGGGGCATGCCATAATCTGACGAAGAAGGTCATGCTAGTCATTCCCCCTCATGTCTGGCTCCTGCTCGCTCAGTTCTATTGTAAATAATCACCAAAGTCCATGACAGCTAAGGTCTGGTCCTTTAAAGGAAAAAAGTCATTTTCGATGTTTAGGTCTAGGGATTCATCAATTGGTCTTTGAACATGTCCAGTAAATCCATGCAGGCCAGAGTGAGGCCCTTACACAGTTATGATTCAGAGAACTTCATCATCATGTGGATAGACTTCAACTCTTCTTCAAGACTCTGTTTTGAAGAAAAGTCAAACAATGTCATTTATGATAAAATTTTGAAAAAAAATCATCAGTTGATTTTTCAGATGCAGTCATGGTTTCCGTGGCCAAATGTCCTGTCATGCAATCCCTACAAAGAGTGCCAAAAATTTCATCATTTGAGCTAAAATTTCGAAGGGAAAGTGAAGATCAGTGTGTTTTAAAGTCAAAGAAAAAGTGTCAAAACACAACATTAGAAAAATGGGTTTTCGAGGAAGCAAAAATTTAACCCATCACTTCCAAGGCTATATATACAATTTTTCATCAAAATCAAAGTCATTGTGCTAATCAAAGCCTTGGAGAAATGTTGCAAAGGGTGTGAGTGTGCATCATGCATGTTTGAGTGAGTTGGAGGCAGTTTCAAGGAGTGCGGCGCATATACTCAGGGGCGCGACGCACACAAAGGGCACGACGCACACAGAGCCAGCCTGCAGTTCAAGTTTTCCATGGGCGCGGTGCACACCCATCAAATTGAAAGGTAGGCTCTATGACATCACTTGTTCATCAAATTTTATAAATGATATGGTGGTTTATAGCTATGTTTGAATGCAACCAAATTCATAAAATCAACCATAAGAAATCACCAAAAAAAACATGATGGCTAGGGTTGCTAAGGTGTGGTGTTAGTGCCAAGGTTCCATTTCACCCCTCATTTTCCCCTCACCTACCATTTTTTCCTACCCCCCTTTTTCATTTTTCCTATTATCCCTACCCTAAAATGCTACCAAACCCTCTCCCTTATCCCTCCACTCTTTGGTCAACATAAAACCCCAAACCCTACCCTATCAAAATACCCAAACCCCTCCCATATCACTAAACAAAATTCTCCCTACAACCCTTATTCCCATCATATTACTCCCTTCCTAATACTCCCTGTTTCACTATTCTGCTTGGTGACAGGTATCGCAAAGGCACCCAACTTCACACCATCATCAAAGGGCAGCCTAAGCATAGTACACACAGCAGCCATGACATCACAGCATTCGTCAGAGTATGAGATGGAGACACAAACATGTCAGGGATGAGCCCACTACCCTCACTGAATTACAAGTATGCCCTCTTGCCATGTCATGTTTCCAACACCTAGCATGTTTTGAATTTTGTCAAAGTGTGGAAAATGTTAGAGTTCATCATGAGTTGGCCCATATATTTATGCTTCATCTACATGGAGGTCAATCTATCTTGGCCGGGGTCACTTTCACATTGACACCCAAAACTATATCAGTGGCATAAGAAGAAGAAGGTGGATAGGCAACACTATGAGCCTTACATCAAAGCCAAATTCTTGAGTCAGCCCACAAGAGTCTTTCCCTTTAGATACTTGAAAGATGAGTATGCTCCACTCATGAAATTAATCATGAAGTACTTCAGCTGCGAGGGGAGGTTCTCTCAACTATATGCCTATCACATCAGGTTGCTCATGCACTTTACTAGGGTGAAGATGATGAGCCTTCCGTTTTTCATATGCAGGAACATAGAGAGGATGAACACCCTCATGCTGCATAAGAACCCTCAGCAGTAGCTTAACAGTGTGTATCACTTTACTCTTTTCTGGATTTTCGTAGATCATCAATTGGGATTGTAGGGCATTGCTTGGGAGGACTTCATCTCCTGTGACTTCTTCAGCACATCATAGGCACTATCAGAGCCAGAGCAGGAGATGGGTGGTCCTTCTCATCAATATGAGCACCATGAGACCACTACCATGCTAGTTTTTGTTACATATCAGAGAGGTAGTAGGTACTTGTTTGCCGCAGCAAAGTGAGTGTTATCTCCACCCAGGGTGGAAGGGGCCTCACTTCCGGCATCAACGACATAGGTACTGGATAATGGCAAGAAGCCTGTGCATGATGAGGGGCCATCAGGTGAACAGGAGACTGATGTCATCCTCATTCAGGATGATGAGGTAGAGGCGGAGAATGCCTGACTTAGGATGACCATTCAGGAGCAGAACACGGAGATCCAAGGCTTGTCACTAAATGTGGAAAGGGCCAGATGGATCATCAGGTATCTAGAGTAGAGGAACAAGCAGCTTGAGGACCAACATGCAATCATGGAGCTGCAAAGAATCCGTGAGAATCGACAAGCTGCCCAGTAAAGGAGGATCGAGCTCACTACCGGGATCAAGAGATCAACAATGACTGTGAATCCTAGTTAGAGTAGATCAATATCCACCTGGAGAGACTGTTGGAGAAGGCCAACAGAGACAAAACCATACTAAGGAGGATGGCTTGTCATTACAGGGCATGGAACATGAGTGCAAAGGCTCGGATAAGGAGCTTGAAGGCCAAATTGAGCAGAGAAACAAAAGAGGAAAAAGAGAAAGATCAGATTCGAATCTTGGCTGAAGACTCTATGTCCCAGCATAGTGCCTCTTAGAGAACCTCCAGCCCAAATTTCAAGAAATTTGGGACAATTTTGGTCACATGGAAATGTTTGGTCACAAACATAGGTTTTTTCTCCTTGTGCGCCGCGCCGCGTAGGATTGGGAGCTCCAAATGGGAAATGGCTTGCATTTTTGGATTTAGCATGAAAAGTCATGACTACTAGCACTCGAGCAAGAAATTTGGGCATGATTTGAGACTCTAGGAGGTCACAAACACCCAAAAAATGGCCTCACTGCCACTATTTTGACGCACAGGAAGCAGTCTTGGGAGAATGAAGATTTGGAGGGGCAAATGAGCTCCAAATTCAAAAATTTAACTTGGGTTGGAAAGTAGACGGGACAAGCTTTCCAAAAGGTACACTTGGGCACATTTTGGACTCATTCAAGTTCCTCAAAACTGGCCCCAAAGTGGCACGGCGCATATAGAAAATGGCGCGGCGCATATAGGAAAAAAAGGCCCAATTTGCCTCTGTTTCGCAAAATTTTGATTCGCGACTTTTCATAAGTGGGCCCTCTAATCTACACTCACTTTTTCAGCACCAAAGGTGGCATTTAAAGTATTTTCACTCCAGATGGGCTTCTATCCAAGTGGAAAAGGAAGGCAAACAGTCACCCAAACCATTTGTCATGTCTGTGACGCTGCACCTGTAGCTGATGTTTGGCTCTACACCTTCATTTTGTAATGATTTGTGTAACTCCCCAACCCTTGGGAATTTTATCTCTTCATGGCACATTCTATATATTGTATGCAAACATTTGCAAAGGGTTGGTTGGCTTGTAACTTCTAGGAGACTGTGGGAAAGAAACTCTGTTTCTTCATTGTATATTTTTACAAAGGATTAATGAAAGGCAGCGGCTCTGTTTCATGAGATTCATGTGGTTGTGAGTGTAGCAAATGTGTCTCTTATGTTTCATATGTATCTCGTTATGTTTCATATTTCATTTCATATTCATTTCTAGTGAAATTTTCTAAGTTAGATAAGGTAGAATTCAATTTTATTGCTCTGCCTGTGGGAAAATTTCATGTTCAGTGTTCTTTCTTTTGTTGAAAAGGATTCATGTACTTATGCCCTTTTCACTCTCCTAAGAAATCTCTCCATTCCGCGTTGTTTCAAACTAAATTGCTAGACTTTCTGCCTGTCTTGCCTCACGGAGTAATCTGTGCCTTTGTATTAAATTCTTTGTTCATTGCGGTCCATTGGTCCCATACCATCCTAGAAACACAGTCATTCATAAAAATCACTTCTTGTATCCATATTCACTTACTAGCCTAAGATCAATATCTCACTGTAAGTCATCTCAGACCGTTTCATTTATCTATTCACTGAGTGTGACTCGGAGAGAGCCCTCTCCTGTTCTGGTAGGGCTAGCTACCAGACTAAGCATGGTTTCTGGTTACCCTAAATTTTGCTCTCCTTCAGCCTAAGGCGGATTTAGGTGCTAACAGGTGAGAAAGAGAAGAACTGTCGTCAAGGCACTTGCATGTGGAAAGAGTGGCATGGGTGCTTTAGAGCTCTCCTGCACTATAGATTGTAAAAGTGAAAATGATGGCCAGGAGGGTTTTTTTATTTAACCCTCCTCTAGTGCATTTGTGAAAATGCACTGGTGTGGGATGTATACAAAATAACGACATTTTTCTTTTTAATTAGAAAATATCATTGTTCTTTTCTTGAGACGGCCCGAGGAATTTATATATAGGTACCACACCAATTTTGTGTTTTTACTATAGCACAGATGTCTTTTTAGAATTTAAAAGCCTCCTAGAGGTGCCCTTTAGAAGATGCTCCTGGGCATTTTGTTAGGCATACCACTCCAAACCTTCATTGAAAAATAGCACTACATTTCTCTAAAACTTAAAATTATAGAAATTTTCCTTACTGGTATGTTTTACTATGTGAAGGGAGCGAGTGCTATCGATTATTCAAGCATTGGGGCATTATGTTATTTAGCACACTGTGTTCTTTTATTTTATAAAATAAATTTTCGACAGTGTACCATGTTATTTGCAACACTTATGCTTGTATGGATAGTAAACCATCAGTGTGTTTATATATTTTAAGCACACCATTGAAGAAACATCCGCTCACCTACCTTCACTAGTTACCTTCTTTACAAATGGATTTTTGGGCAATTTTTATAGGGCCTTCCATAAAAACCTCACCTGGAAGGTATTTTCCTTATAGTTCCACCTTGCCTAGCATTATGGGGCAACTTGCATCACTATCATGTTGTCAGTTTTGGTTTTGTCTATAGGTGTGGAAATTTGACATTCACATGTAGGGTGCAACTAGAAAACATATATTTAGGTTGTATAAACTAACAAATATGACATGATTCATTCTATATATTCATTACTCTATAATCATTGTCTCTAAGCGATCAACTCCAAGTTGTCATAATAGGTTTAAAACTTCTCATTCCCAAATTTAAAATGTACGAGGATAATATTTTCCACTAGGTAGCACTCATCCACCAATAAAATCTCCCACACCAATAATATTTGAATCCTATAGTCATATCATTCTTTACATCATCAATTTCCTTTCAAAAATCTCCATAAGGGGCTAGTTGTAAAGGTTATAAATGATATGGCTAGGCACACTTTTCAAGAAAAGGGTGACCAAACCATCTTAAAATAAATCCAAGTCAGTCTAGATGCTTGGAATTTAGATATTTAAGGAGAAATAAAATAAGACTCAAGCATAAGGGATTTAACATTTACAACATTAATCTATTCCAAAAACTAATCGACAATGACAGAGGCAATAATATATAATAGTTAATACATTTATTTTTCCGTAAAATACACGAGCATAGAATATATATAATATATACTATATATATATATATATATAATATATATTATATATTTAGTTATCTCTGGCTCCTTATTTAGGTATTTGTTTGCTAACAACACAATGGGGTTCAATTTGGTATGCAATTGTGATAACTCATGATTAGGAAACTCCTCGAAGGTGGGAGCTCATTGGAGAAAGGGTGTGCAGGAAGTTTGTGTCTCTTGATCTACAAATGCATTGTCCACACAAAATGTTTCTTGCACTCCTTTATCTCCATAAGGTTGATAACTATTGCAGAGTGTAGAGGTAGAGAGGAATTATATTTTCTCAGGTTTTATTTAAATGAAAAGGCTCTAAACATTTTAATACTTTGGAAATTATTTGAAGTGTGGATTTAAATGGTTTACTTTATTTTTTTCAATGCAAAATTGATATGAAAAGTTATAACCTTCATCATGAAAATGGAAGGTCCAATCATATGCTCATTTATCATAAAAATTGAAGGCCTTCATGAATCCCAAAATTTTTCTAATGACTTTATGCATGAGCAATGATTTTTTTTTTTCTCAGTAAAAACTAAATCTATTAAGAGAACATATGGTACAATGCGATGTTACAAACAGGAGAAGCAAGAACAAAGGCAGCCGGAAAGGATTGGTAGTCCACCTCGGCTCCTAAGAGAGAAAGAGTAGAGATCAGTGCTGAGAAGAAGAAACAAGTAGAACAAAAGAGCAGGATCTGAACAGAGGATTCTACCCAACATGTGCAGAATCCACTATTTTACATTTTTTCCCTTTCTTTTTACCAACTTTGACCCACTCAAGAGGGCCTTGCTGAGCTGGTATGATTTGCAAACTGAGATGAGCTGATGGAGAGGTCTCCTTGTCTGAGTCCGAGGTGGAGGATTCATGGATCCTTTTCTGTGAGGCTGGTATGACGGACGAATCCACAGGACCTGGCGGGACGGATCTGGTTCCGACGCAGCAGCCACACCTTCCTTATTCTCTTCCTCTTCATCAGAGCTGAAGTCAAAATCATCCATGGGTGGAGGATCATGAGGCATCTAGCTTTTGGACTTCTACTTAGTGTTGGCTTTCTTCTTTTGGGCTGGCATCGTGGGACAAGAGCTCTGAAGGTGACCTGTATGATGGCAGTTGCAGCAACGAAAGGCTGTATTCTCGTAATCCAAGGTTTGGGTCCAATGAAAATCTCCAATTTCGAGATTGATCTGGTCCGGGAGTCCTTTGATTATGTCTATTTCTGCAGAAATCCTGGCAAAAGTGTATAAGCCCTTTTCCCCTCTAGAGATGTCTATGTCTAAAAGGCGGCCTAGAGAGTTGCCAATCCCTTGGAATACTGCAAAGTTCCATAGATTCGTTGGGAGGTTTGGAAGTCTCACCCAGATGGGGAGTTTGGTGATAACTGCTTTAGAGGGATCGAAATCTGGGAACCAAGGCGTGAGGAATAAGCCAGCTGCTCCCCAGAACCATGGGCCACCAGTTAAGGCTTTTTGATAGTCCTCATCAAATGCAAACACTACGATGAAAAATCCCTTTGAGCATAGAAGAACCTTGCAGTTGTTGGTCCAGTTAGAGTGGATCCATTAGTAGAGGTCTGCTGTGCGTGGCCATAGCCCATTAAACCTGCAGATAATACCATATTCGCAAAATGATGGGTTTTCTCATCGAGCGAGGGATGCATTATTTCTATGGAGGGGGTTTCCTCCAGTTTGTCAACTAGAAAAGGCTTGGGAGCTTCAGCAGGTTGAGTTTTTCTCTTAGGCAGCTTCGCATGGACAGCGTCCTTGTAAGAAAACGCCTCAGCTGAGGATGATTGTCCTGCCGCGCCCCCTCTTAGACGAAGGGTAAGAGCAATGGAGGTATTTCTCTTAATGTTGTAAAAAGACAGGGGGTAAAGGTCCTCGAGTTGTTTACCTTCGTGGAGAAGTCACTGTGCTGCAGAGGGGATCCCCAGCTTGATTTCCAGAGCCTGCTTGAGTTTTTGCACTTGATCCGATGCGCTCACCCATTGAAGCAGGCTTTTTCTAGAAATAAGCTTGATCAAGATCTGGAATGGGGCAGAGTGACCAGTGTTGTGCTTGCCTCTGCAGATCTGAGACAATAGGCAGCTGGAGCTTTGCAGGGTCTTCCTTTCCTGTGTTTGCCGCAGGGGATAGAGAAGAGGGGAGGCGCCCGTCATGCACATAGTGGGTGCCTCGTACAAGAAGTGTGCATAGTTCCTCAACAACAGTGGATGCCCGGGATTTGCCTCTAACAGTTTCCTGTAATAACCATCTAGATTATTGTTCGAATCACCCCCCCTTGACCAACAGAAAAATCTTCTCCATCGCCGATGCCAAACCCACCGCCAACGCTTACTAGATTCGTCTCTGGTTCATACCCCGCTGATCTAACCCTAGAATACTTCTCCCTTGTATTATCATCATGATCGTACTTCATCTTGGGCATATAGCAGGTCGGTTTCTCATCTGCAGCAGTGCCATGAATGCGTTCCATTTTTTCACCCGCTCTCATTTTCACGAGATTCTATTTTTCGACTTGGCCTTCTAGTCATGCATGAGCGATGATTGATTAAGTGGTTGTGATCATTTATCTTTTCCCAAAAAAAGTTAATTTTTTCTATATTTTTTAATAAGTTGTTTCTACATATATGATTCTATAATTTTTTCCTTCACATTAAAAATTTCACTACAAATTATTCTTATAGAGTCTAGGCTTGGTGGGATTCAATCCTTCCAGTGAATAAAAGTAGTGGAGTATCTTAAATCATATAAATGTCTTTGAATCTAACAAACTTATACACAACACCAATGACAAATAGTTCATATGAAATAAAAATGAGAAGGACCCTTTTCCACATGGTAGTCATAAAGGGATTCTTATGAAAAATAATTCATAATTCCCTTGCAAGGCCATTTTAAAAATTTTCATTAAAGGTTCATGCAGCACACATAGAGGCACATGGAAAATAATATACAATAATGTAAAATGAGTAATGCCAATGCGTGTATGGAGAAGGGAGGTATGGAGGAGTCTAGAAGAAGTTCATTGTGTAGCGGTGTAGAGGAAGCTTTCATTATGTGGAGCTCTGCACCTCCGCAATATGCACAATGAAAACTTCCTCTCCACCTTCACACTCCACACAATGAACCTGTTGAATCAACATGATGCAAAAACACTTTCAAACTACTTTTTTGATAAATGTTTTGCATTATGTCTCTCTAGAAGCCACATAGTGGATTTGTGAGCTTCAATTCCTGTACCTATAACCATCTAGGGTACATGATTACAGATATTACTCGTGATCTTGGTATAGTAAATCTACATGCATTAAGCTATTCTACACACAAATGTTAAAAGCGTCACAATGAATTAATACAATTCTTTTAATTGGAAGGACCATTATACACATGCACCTCCTTTGTTCAATATAATAATTAGCTCCCATAAATATCGAAGGAAAGGTTTAATTTTTTTCAGGTGAGTGGTCATCTACATAGTGAGCTATAGACAAAGTTAAATAATTTACATAACAATTGTAAATAAATAATGTCATATTAACATATTTGTACGTTAAAAGTTTTTATTTATACGTGAATGGCTAGTTTGTGATCCTCTTAATAATGTTTATTTCAATAATAGGGGCAACTTTAACTTTAGTTTATGCATGCAAACTAGTTCTCCAACATCAGATTTGATTGAGTGTTGTTAACATTTAAACCTCTGGGATAGGATAAAAACATGTAAATATGTAAATCCCAATTGTCACCATCCATTTTTCTTTAATTACATTCGTACTAATGGAATGCATCATTCATGAGTTACTATCCTTCTTGTCCTAACATAGTATCAAAATCATAGGTCCCCATATTTTTGTCCCACTTGGTAGCTCCTTACTCAATGTTTGGTGCATCCCTCTCCCTGTCAGCTCTTCCCTATCTTCTCGTTAGAACTTGCAAATTATACTTGTTATTATGTTCCTATCTATAGGGATCCTAATTCTAGACTAATTTGGTGTAACTCCTTTGGTCTAAATTGCAGGTTTGAGAGATAGCGAACTTGTAGAATCTAGCCATATTGGAAAACCTAGATAGAGGGATATGTTGAGTGTTTAATTATTTTTGTGTTAGTACCCATTATTTATGTGCCTATATGTCTTGTTACTTTAATGTGCCATGTCCTTTTCACTCCTATTTGTTACTCTGATGCACTTATTTGGAAGTCAAAACTCATAGTTCGACTCCTTCTCATTGAATGATCGATCGAGCACTACTATGAAACCTCCCACTAGAAAATTTCTAGATGTGCTTTGGCCTCTCAGGATTTGAACAGTAAGAATCAACTAAATTGTTTTCACTAGTAAACAACAACAAAAAAATATAGGGAAATCCCCAGCCTCAAATGTTTGTTCACGAGTCGACTCTCTATGGCACAACAACCATCTATCGTTAACTCCATCACCGAGTTATTGGTAGTTCTATCATCCAGATATAAGTTTCTCAAACAAGCTGGTTTATATGCATTTTTTATAGTGAGTTGGTTTGTTATGAAACCAGCTCAAGAAAAGATAGAAAAGATAGATCAACGCCTTAGAATTCAGCCTCTTCGAGGGGGCAACCTCCTTTACATTACATAAATGACAATTTCTGGATATACAAAATGACAACCTCCTTTCCATAATAGAGTCCAAAGTCACAATATATACCTACCGACCTAACAATAAAATAGAAAGCCACAAATAAAACAAAGAGGGTCTATGGGTAGAGTATATAATATGGGGCAATAGGGCACAACAATATTAATAAGGTTACAACTACCATATAATGGGTATTCACTATATTATAAGGCGACCCAACAGCCCCTCTCCTTCAAAAAGTGTTGTCCTCACCGCTTGAGGTAGTTCGATGCTCTGTAAAAATCTCATCCTCCCATTGTAAACTTCGCAAAAGTTCTTCCAACTTGATAAGATACTCGAAATTGACGCTCGTAGCTTCGAATTTCTGGACTGCCTGCTGGTTCCAATATAAATGTTTTTCCTCCCTCGTTAATTGCAATAATTTTTGGAAAAAACTGGACTTTCACCTATAACCTCTTAAAACATGAAACATGGAAAACCTGGTTGCAATCGAGAAGCTGCAGGAAGCTCCAATTTGTAATTCCATAGTTACCAATCTGCATAACACACCTTGTACGACCATAATAACTTTGGTGATAATTATACCTTCTTAGTTGCTTGAGGGACATTCTTAATGGTGTATGCCGTAAGAAATACCCCAGTCACCTAACAACAACTCTTACTCATGTTTAATGCCTGTTGTTTCATTCTATTCTGTGCCAACACGAGGTTATCCTTTAAGAGTTGGAGGACTTGTTGTTGATCTTCGATGTGATGTTCCACTACTTGAACCTTAGAATTTTCTCTTAAATATGATGTGATGGATGGTGGTTGATACCCATAAAGTGCCATAAATGGGGTCATTTTTGTTGCTGTATGGAAGGAAGTGTTATACCACCATTCAGCCAGAGGCAGCCATTTGACCCATTGTGTCTGTTTAACAGATACAAAGCAACGAAGATATCCTTCCAAACATTTGTTTACTATCTCAGTTTGCCCATCAGATTGAGGATGATAAGATGAGCTATGAGCTAACTGAGTACCAAGACAAGGAAATAATTTTGTCCAAAAATTTCCAGTGAAAATGGGATCTTTGTCACTTACAATAATCTTTGGGTTTCCATGTAGCTTTTGAATTGTTTCCATAAATGCAGTAGAAACTGTACTAGCTTTAAATGGATGTGATAATGCACAAAAGTGTGCATACTTGGTAAGTCAGTCAACTACCACCATGATGACACTCTTTCCCTTAGACTTGGGTAAACCTGTGATAAAATCCATTGAAACCTCCTCCCAACGTTGGCTTGGAATGGATAAAGGTTGTAATAGACCGAGTGTCTTAATTGTTTCAACTTTATTTTGTTGGCAAACCAAACATTCCGCCACAAACTTTTGAATATATGATTTAAGTCCATCCCAAAAAAAATCCTTCTTAACCCTGTGGTAAGTTTTTAAAAATCCTGAGTGCCCTCCTAAGGGAGAAGTGTGCAATTCCATAAGAATCTTTTGTTTTTGCTGGGAATTCTTACAGAGGTATAAGCGATCTTTGTACCATAACAAATCATTTTTCCAGCTAAATGTATCAGACGTACTGGAATCTTGTTGTAACTTTCGAATAAGTGCCCACACTTCTTCATCATTCTTCCATTCCTCCCTTGCTTCGTTTATCCAATCTGGTTGGATAATAGAAATGGCACACAACAATGCTTCCACATCCTCAGCCTTTCTTGAGAGTGCATCTGCCACCACATTTTGCTTCCCTTTTTTGTAGATGATTTCAAAGTCATAACCCAACATCTTTGTGACCCACTTTTGTTGCTCTTCAGAGGATAATCTTTGTTCTCAAAAGTATTTAAGGCTATCATGATCCGTTTTTACCTTGAAGTGTCTTCCCATTAGGTAGGGTCGCCATTTCTTAAGTGCATGGAGTATTGCCAACATTTCCTTCTCATAAATAGCTTTGGGTAAAAACTTTCCCTTGATTGGACAACTTTCAAAAGCAATGGGGCTTTCATCTTGCATTAAAACAACACCAATTCCATTTCCTAAAGCATCACATTCCACAATAAAGGTTTTTGTGAAGTCCGGTGTAGCTAAGACCGATGCTTGGCACATTGCCTCTTTAAGATGTTCAAAGGCCTTTGTTGCTTCCGGAGTCCATGAAAATGCATCTTTCTTCAATAATG
>APFE030677530.1:27054-42012 GCA_000404065.3 Pinus taeda
ACAACACTTCCATCTTTATAGTTGTGAGTGGTATGCTTCTTGGTTGCCATAATTTTGCTTTGCATTTTTCTTGCTAACCTGAATGCCTTCTCTAATGAATCAGGTTCCCAAAGGCGAACATCATGTTGGATATTATCCTTCAAAGACCCTATGAACACATCAATCCTATGCTCCTCTCGAATATCTTTTACCCTTATGTTCAATTTTTGGAACTCCTCAATGTCCTCCATTATTGAACCCTTTTATTTGAGACTTATCAATTGGCTAAAAAACGTGTTTCTTTTTGTATCCTCATAATGTGCCATCAATTCTTTCATAAACATTGACCAAGTGATAAATTGTTTATGAGAGTAAAGCCATTGATACCATACAAACTAATTTGGTTCCAAATATAAAGTTGCCATACGTACCTTTTGTGTGTTTTGCACATTATTGAGATCGAAAATTGCTCCATCTGTAATATCCATGTTGTGGGATCCTTGCCATCAAACTTCCTCATATCGATTTTTGGAATATGATGGGTCTTTGATCCCACATTAGAGTCTATGGAATCATGATTACCATTTCTTTTGTTCTCATCATGAGTTTCCTTTACTACCCTTTCACCCTTAGTGACCATTTCTTGTAGCAGCTTATTCATATTTATCTTCAATTTGTCCATGTATATCTTCAAATCTGTCTTCAAATCGTCCATGTCTGTCTTCAAATCTGTCTTCCAATCGTCCATCTTAGCTTCCACACCCTTTATCTTAGATTCCATGCCATTTATCTTAGCTTCTGTTAGCTTTTGTGAGGCTCACATTTTTTGCACTTGGTCTTGTAATTTTGATATATCATGTAGCATTTCCTCCTCTTCTTCATGAGTCATGCCAGAGCTTTTAGGTTCCTTACTAGGTGTTTGCATTTTCTTTCCTCGCGGCATCGATTACCGATAATAATGCTCTACTAGCCCTTTGAATTCCTTCAAATTAATTTTTCAAACCAATCTTAAGCAAAAATTTAAAATAATCTACACACCTTTTTTTTCTTTGTAGGAGCTCGATATTGCCTCTGATATGTCTTTGTACTTTCAAAACATCTAGTTCTAAAATTTCGCCCTGTGGTAGCCCTCTGGGTCCGCTTTCTAATGCCACCAGTCTGACCCCAATTGGATTCTCCAATGAAGAGTTATGCCAAATCTCCCACAGTGACCTGATTATAGACCTTTTCAGAAGAGCGAACTTGTACGAAGTGCCACGTGTCACTATTTGGACCTATGGCTCTAAAAAATATCTAGAAGAAACTACAGTCTATCCTCTTTCTGTACCTATTTGCGAAATTTCAATTCGATGCTCAGAGAGAAGGTTGTGATGACTTTCCCCTGGTCACCTGTTTGGAATTTAATTCAGGAGTCTGCAAAAAGACCAACTTCCTTAGATCATATCACCGCAAATATAGCGCAAAAAGCTTTGAAATGCGGACCCAAGCTGCAGCGTGATGTCTTCTCAAATGGGTTTTCTTTCTGACTTCTGAAACGTCACAGAAAAATAGTTATAGCAAAAATTCCACGATGACCTATTTGGAGCACCGAAACCCTAGAACTTGGCTCTGATATCAAATGTTATGAAACCGGCTCAAGAAAAGATAGAAAAGATAGATCAACGCCTTAGAATTTAGCCTCTTCGAGGGGGAAACCTCCTTTACATTACATAAAATGAACAATTCTTGGATGATACAAATGACAAAACCTCCTTTCTATATATAGGAGTCTAAGGAGTCACAATATAGCCCAGCCGACCTAACAATAATAATACAAAGCCACAAAAATAACAATAGAGGGATTCTATGGGGCACAGTAATAAAAATATGGGGGTAATAGGGGCACAACGATATTAATAAGGGGTACAACTACCATAGTAATGGGGTAATCACTAGTATTATAGGGACCCAACATGGTTTTTATATGCAAACCATTCCAATGTCATTTATAAATGTTAGTTAATATATGAGAGTTGGTAAAATAGATAGGGATCATTAGTTGTTGCTCGAGATTGAGAGAGGGGTGAAACAAGCCACCTCGAAACACATATTTTGTGAAGCTTCCTTATACTTCAGTCATAATAAAATTTTCTCTATATTGGATGTCGAATATAATCTATCAACTCCTATGTTTTTTCTGGGTTGTTTTAAATAATTTCAATGATATTTGCAGACAAAGTTATATGATGGGCCTCTACAGTTTGTAGAGATATACTATTTTCTTTCTAGCCTTAGCTCAATTTTTCTTTTAAATGCATTCCCTAATATAGATTATTTGAGTTGTTCTCATTGGAAAGGATCAATACCATGAGTCGTATAAAAATATCAAGAACGTGTTTATCCTTAATGATGTATGGAAAGTTGTATGTGAAGGAGAACAGGGCAATTCGCTTACAAATCCCACATAAAATAAAGAGTTGATCGTATGGGATAACAATAATAATGTGGTCTATGGCTTGATTGTTACATCTATAAATGAAGAGGTGAGTCATCACATAACTCAAATTAGCAATGATTTTAATAATTTAAATAAGTTTAAGGATTTGTATGACTCACGCATAGAGCTCGAGGTAGTCTAGTTGGTGATCAAACCCTTCAACTTGGGGTTGAAGGATGATGATATTTTTTCCCTGTCCTTTGAAATTAGAGCTATCATGCATGATATAGAAGCCACCAAATATAAAATTAACATTCCTCTTCCAAATTTCATTAAGGCACTATCTCCTACATATTTTCACTATCTTGAATCCTTACAAGCTAGTTCCCAACTTAAGGATATTACTTTTGACACTCTTGCCAATAATTTTGTAGAAAGAGAGATTTTGGGAAGAGGAATATATATTCTCAATATTTTGAAGAATATGTGTGCATGCATTGAAAGAGAATAATTAGACACAACATTCTTCTAGAGGAAGAGGTGGTAGAAGAGGATGAGAAAAGAAGAATAACAGAGGCAAGAGGGGGAAAACATTATCAAGGAGGAAGAGTTGATATCCATTGTATTCACTAATAGAAATGGACATGATGCATCCATATGAAACCTCCCTTGGAACATAATCTAGCAATAAATAAATGAAGAGAAAGGTAAAACATGAGATGTAAGTAAAGGCAAAGCACTTGAATCTGCTCATTATATTGTGGCATATTGCAATATTAGAGTAAGATAAATTTTTGTTTGATACTTAATTTTCTTCATCGAAGGATGCATGGTTTCTTGACAAAGGTGAAACCTACCACGTGACCTTTCAAAAATATTTTTTTGAATACTTCAACGATAATGTAGATGGAGTTTTCTACTTTGCAAGACAAGTCAAGATTCAAGTCATCTGGACTTGGCACCATCAGGATCAAATTGTCTGGGCTCCTTGACTTTCTTCTACATGATTTTCTCTACCTTCTAGAGTTGTGGATAAACTTGTTGTCTGTGGTTCACATATGCTAACAAAGATACTCCATTCATATATTTGATTGAAAAGTGAAGGTGAGAAAATAATTAGACAACATATTTGTCATGATGGAAATAGAGGAAGAAAGACTATTGAAGCTGCAAGTAAGGTCTACTTGTTCACAAAAATATGCATAGAATTCTTAGCATAATGAAGATAAATTTCCATCTAGTCTTTTATGGAATGAAATATTTGGACATCTGAATTATGAAAATCTTCTTTTATTGAAGAGAAATGGTGTTACTATTTTTCCAACAATTCTAGGAAAACTAAAGCAATGTGATCCATGTATCTTAGGTTAACATAGCAAACAACCATTTCATGATTATGTGATCAGAAAATGAGATCTTAGACAATTATTAAGGTATTGCAGACTCATGTGCATGGACTTGCCTATGTTACTTTGTGCAATGGATTGATAAGATTGCGAAATACATAGGCAATGAAGCAGCTAGAGAAACATAATAGACAACACACATAAACATAGCAAGTTTAATATGGAGTTCACCCAACACTCCTGAGTTACATCTCCTGGTCCAGCCTTTAATGGTGACCTCTCTGTTATGTCTTTAAGAGCAAAGTTTTACAACAGTGAGCTCAAATTGAGCCTCACACAATAGATACAAAAAAATAAGGCTTTACTTGCATCCCCCAAGACTATTTTGAGTACACAGACTCTCCTCACTGACTCTCTGTCTCTGTTTGATCTCTGTCTCAGTACTACCTTCCCTGCCTTCTATCTTTTATGGCTTTAAAGCCAATCTGCGGTGTCTATTCATTTCCTCTTCTCAGGCTTTCCGGCTCCCAGCCTCTATCTACTGGAATCCCCCTTCTATGCATTAAATAATCATTTCTAATGCTTTTAGGGGAGGTGGCCACTTGTTATGCAATGGAAGAGTGAATCTGGCCTTTGAAATCCCTGAAACAACCATTCTCTATTTACACAGAGAAATGCATTTAAAGACAGGAAAATTTGCCACAACACAGTCTTTCAGACTTCAAATATTCATAAATGCACCCTATTCTCTTATCGGGTCCACCTGTAAGTTGCTATCACATGTCGCAAATGCTTATTCCATGGTTTCCCCTTTGTATTTAAAAATACATTAAAATATCGCAAAAATGGCTTTATGCAATTTGAAACATTATATACTTTTATTCGCAAACCCTTTCGTGTCCGGTCTTCATCACATCGGCACATTCCGATCATATTTCATTTAATAAATGAAATATGTGACAATACACACAAACTGTCGTTGGGTGGATCTCAAAATGTATGGAATATCATTTATGATTCTATCGGGTTCGGCTATCGTGTCGCGTATATGCATATATATATGTGTGTGTGTGTGTGTGTATATGTGTGTGTGTGTGTGTGTGTGTGTGTGTGTGTGTGTGTCTGCTCCTTTGCGTAGCTCTAATGTGAATTTGTAATGCGACTCATTGTAATCATATGTCGCATGAGCCGTAGATCATTGGTGATTGCTCCCATATGTTTCTCCAACGCGATATCACAAGTCAACCCGGGCTGTTGATCTGTGCGCTTGATCGACAGTCTGTGTTGACCATGGTAATTGTTGTTGCATTGTTTTAAGTGGCAGTCTCTGATAGCCTCCTGATGGCCACTGCCGATTATGATTTGTTGATCGGATCTGGACTGTTGATCAACCAGATCGGATGGCTCTTGTGCATCACTCCTTTGATTGCCGATAAGCCTATTTTTTTTCAATGTTTCTTTATGTTTTAGCTTGTCGATAGTGTTTTCCAATGTTTTGAAGGGTTCTTCCCCCAACAAAGTCCATGGAAACACTTTCACAAGGTCGAGGAGGGATTGGAAGTGGAGTGTATAAGCCTAATTTTCTATTGTTGGGCTTGATTTTAGCACACATGGTACACCCTTTAATATATCTAGAAACTGTCTCATGCATTCTTGGCCAGTAACAAAATCTTTGCAGCTGTGCAACTATTTTACTTACACCAAAATGACCTGATATTAGAGAAGTGTGTGCTTCTCAAATTATATTAACTCTTTCAGTTTGAGGAATGCATAACTTTCCCAAATGATACAAGAGTTGGTCCTTAATATGATAATCCAATTCTTCTACTAGTTTTCCATGAGTTAAATTTGCATATACATCTTTAAAATCTACATCTTGAGCATATTGTTCAATGTAGCTTTCATGCAATACTGAATTATGCTTAAGTATAGTAGATGCATTTATGATTGGCCTGGATAACATATGTACGACCTTATTGTGTATGCCTTTCTTATATCTGATCACAAGATGAAACTGTTGTAGAAAACCCATCCCCCTATAGTGTCTTGATTGCTGCAATTTAGTTTGTGAGTGCAAATATTGAAGTGGTTGATGATCACTATCTATAACTATTTCCTTGCCCAATAGGTATTGTTTCCATTTTTTCACACTCTGTACTAATGCATACAGTTCATTATCATATATGGGATAATTAACTACTAAAAAATTAAATGTGTCAGAGTGATAACATGTGGGTTTACCATGTTGCATCAACATTGCTCCCATGGCATAGTCACTAGCATCTGTTTCAATCTCAAATGGTCTTTTAAGATCTAGCAATCCTAGTACTTGTGTTATACTAATCTTTTCTTTCAAGGTGTCAAAGGCTTTCTTCTATTTGCTTCCCCATTCAAACACCTTGTTCAATCCTGTCAAAGCATGTAAGGGAGCTGCAATCAAGGAAAAGTTAGAAATAAACTTTCTCCAATATTGTGTTGCTCCTATGAAGCTCCTAACTTCTATAGCAGATTTTGGTTTAGGCCAGTTAACAATGACTTCAACCTTAGAGGGATCTATCTTCAATTCACCACCCCCTACAATATGACCCAAATAATTCAAAGATGTTTTACCAAATTCACATTTTGATAACTTAACATAGAGATTTTCTTTTTTTCAAAACATATAGAGTATACTTTACATGCTTCAAATGTTCTTTCCATGTTTGACTGAAAACAAGAATGTCATCTAAATATACAATTACAAAATCATCAATAAAATGCTTGAGTAGATCATTCATAACTCTCATGAAAGTGGTAGGAGCATTAGTTAAGCCAAAAGGCATAACTAGCCATTCATATAGCCGTTGCTTTGTTTTGAAAGAAGTCTTCCATGCATCTTGTTCTGCTACTCTGACCTCGTGGTAGCCACTACACAAGTCTAACTTGGAAAAGTAAACAACCTCTTTCAGCTGAGCCAATAGATCAACAATGCGAGGAAGCGGATAATGATTCTTGATCGTTATTTTATTTAGCGCTCTGTAATCAATGCACATCTTCCACGAACCATCTTTCTTTCTCATCAAAATGATCAGAGATCTGCATGGTGATGTGCTTAGTCTTATGAACCCTTTCCCGAGTAGTTCATGTACCTGCTTCTTGAAATAGGATATCATATTCTGAAACAACTTTTTCTAAATCAGCTAGCTGTTTAGCATCACAACCTTCAAATATATTGGTTTTATCAGAGTTCTTTTCCTTTAGAACCATCAGTAGAAATTGCTTGCATGAATTTAAAATTATTTTCATCTACCCTGAGTTTATGAAAGTGTAATTATTTTTGAGTTTATGAGCTCTTACAATATATTATATTCCATCTTTGGTGAGTTGATACTTATTTTCAGCTTTGCATAAAATGGCTTTTCTATCATACAAGTAAGGATTTCCTAAAACAATTCCACATATATCCAAGGGAACAATATCTAACTCAACCTCATCTACAAATGCTGACCCAAAAGAAAACCTAAGTTTACATTGTATACTCTCTTGTAGCTTTGTTTTATCACATACCCAACCTAATGGATATGGCTTTTTGTGAGGTGTGGTTAGTAATCCCAACTTCTTTACGATTGCTTTAGAAATCAAGTTTACTTGTGAACCACTATCAAATAAAGTATCAATGTTTTGATGCTTGGAAATGACTCTAATATGAAAAAGCTCATGTATTTTCCTCTCATTTTCTTCATTATCAATAGTTTGTGTAGAATTACTAGTAGATGCTTCAGAATTTTTACCTTTTATACCTGTAGCTGTGATTTTTGTTTCATCACCTGAGTCTGACCCCAAATCTTTCTGTATAGCTGCAACAATATTCTTCTTCTTGCCATAGAACTTCTTAGGTTTTAGCTCCGGATGCAAAGACCAGCAGTGTTCATCATCGTGTCCATCCTTCTTGCACTGAGTGCATGAAGGTTTGCCTTTCTGTACAGCGTTTGCGTTCCTCTCTTTCCATTTCTGCTTCCTCTTTTCATTGTTCTTCCTTACAGTGGGTTTTGATGATCCCCCAGTCTCTGGGTTCACATTCTTGCCTATAGCCTCTAGATGTGTAGCTTGAAAAGACACCTCATCCATTCTAGTGGGGTTAAACATGAGAATGGTGTGCCTCAAATAGCTATGCAGACCACCTATATACTTCAACAAAGTTTCAGGTGAGTCTCGAGAAATGCCTAGAAATAAAGCTCTTTTCCTAAATTCCTGGGTGTAGCTTTGTACACTTTGCCCATTTAATCGACGAAGAGTTTGCCAAATCATCATGCCTTGTTGTATATAAGCTAGTGGATAGAATTGTTTCTTAATGGCAGAAAAAAATTCACTCCAGGTAGAAAGAGTTTTACCATGCTTCTTCAAATCAGCTTGTGTCCTACTTTCCCACCACACTAGGGCAGTTCCTCCAAGGCGAAGCTAGCCAGCTAAATCTTTCTCCTTTCTGAATCGATGTTCTACACCCTACAATATACATCGATCTGTCTAATCCAATCATCTAGCTTTTTTGCATTTAATTCTCCATCATATATTGGCAAATCAAATTTTACATCTAATTTAATCACAAAAGTCTTCTTCTTTTTATTTTCAAGGCTAGAAGGAGGTGTTGATGCGGGAGGTTCTTCCCCTTTCCCTTTGCCTTCTGAATGGGAAACTAGAAGAGGTTCCTCTACTCCTTTGCCTGTTTAAGATGTTGAGGGGCTCTCCCTGAGCCTTTCTTAAATTCTCGGTACATTTCTTCTACCATGGCTCTCATGGTCATGAAGCTGTCCATGAACTGAGACTTTGATTCCAAGGGAATTTCTTCTGTCATTTTCCTCCTAGGATAGACTCTTCCAATTTCTACATTAGCCTCAACCAGTTCTCCTTCTCCTAGTTTGAGCTTTGACCTAGTTAGCATTCAACAATCTAGCACAAGCTTGTCTAACCTTAGCAACCTAAAGCTCTGATACCACTTGATTTGAAAATGAGATCTTAGACAATTATTAAGGTATTAAAGAATCATGTGCATGAACTTGTCGATGTTACTTTGTGCAATGGATCAATAAGATCGTGAAATACATAGACAATGAAGCAGTTAGAGAAACATAATATACAACACACATAAACACAACAAGTTTAATATGGAGTTCACCCAACACTCCTGGGCTACATCTCCTGGTCTAGCCTTCAGTTGTGACCTCTCTATTATGCCTTTAAAAGAAGATTTTTACAACAGTGAGTTCAAATTGAGCCTCACACAACAGATACAAAACAATAAGGCTTTACTTGGATCCCCCAAGTCTCTTTTGAGTACACAGACTCTCCTCACTGACTCTATGTCTCTGTTTGATCTTTGTCTTAGTACTGTGTGCCCTGTCTTCTGCCTTCTGTGGCTTTAAAGCTAATCTGCAATGTCTGTTCATTTCCTCTTCTCGGGCTTTCTGGCTCCCAGCCTCTACCTACTTGAATTCCCCTTTTAGGCATTAAATAATCATTGCTAATGATTTTATGGGAGGCAGCCACTTGTTCTACAATAAAAGAGTGCATCTGACCTTTGAAATCCCTGAAGCATCCATTCTCTATTCACACAGAGAAATGTATTCAAACATGGGAAAATCCACCACAACACAGTTTTTCAGACCTAAAAGATTCATAAATACACCCTATTCTCTTATCAGGTCCACCTGTAAGTCGTAGTCTTTGATAGCCTCCCGATGGTCACTGTTGATTACGATATGCCGATCAGATTCGGACCGTTGATCGGCCAGATCCGACAACTCATGTGCATCACTCCTTTGATCACCGATAAGCCTATTCTTTTCAATATTTCTTTTTGTTTTAGCCTACCTATAGTTTTTTTCGATGTTTCGAAGGGTTCTTCCCCATGTGATAGTTTAGATATTTTAAAGGATTTTGAATACTTAGAGAGTTCTTGGATCCATTTTGGATCATTATGTTTCGAGAGGACATAGAAAGCTTGAACTAATTCATTATGATTTGAGTGTCCCTTTGCTTATTCCTTTTACAAATGGAACTAAGTAAATATTTACTTTTATTGATGAGTACAGAAGAATGTGTTTGGTATATTTGTTGACGAATAAATATGAAGCTTTTGAAACTTTCAAAAACTTTCTTACATGGATTGAAAATGATGCACAATTTAATATCCACTCTATCTGAATTGATAATAGAAAATAATATACTTCAAATGACTTTGAAAATTATCTTCAACATGATAGGATTCAAAATAAAATAATTGTGCCATATAATCCTCAACAGAATGGTGTAGCTAAAAGAATGAACATGACAATTGTTATCACTTAAGAAACAATTTCCAAATTGTTCACATCAGATCAATTGTAAAGGTTAGGTGTTAGTCTGGGTTTAATTTTTCCATGTTTTCTTTAGTGTCTAAGTCCTAGGAGTCTTGTTGGTATGTTTAAATAAAGGTCAACAATCCGTTCTCATTCATCACTGGTCCCACAAATCACATAAATTCCATGTATCAAATTTGTTTTAAGCTTCTTATGTGTTACGAAATTGTCTAGGTGTTTTTGTAGTGCAAAACCCATAATTTACACTGGTTGCGCTACGAAATCGGGGATTCGTTTGGATCGGTAGCAAATTTCACCTAGCTATCATATTTATCAAAATCTGTTGTGTTTACATCAACAGTTGTCAACTTATACACTTCACCTATCATGTCCAACTTCTTATCCTCATCATTAGAGTTGTTAGGTGTCTTGGTACGCTCAGATTGCAAGTTTCAAAAGAAGCCAAGTAATCACAGTCATAATTATGTTTGTGTTTGTGCATGAGGAGAAAATTATCAAGCGTTTAATTTGAATTCCTTGAAGATCAAGCGAGGCAGTTTTCAAGCGAGGCAGCTTTCAAGAGAGGCAGTGATCGAAGACTGAGACAGTGCGAGTCTTTCAAATTTTCACTCCACTGGGATTTCATGAAGGGGTCTGTAGAAAGAAAAGAGCATAGGTCAGGCAGATTTCTGAGGAACGAACCTAAAAACTCAGATATTATCCTAAAGCACAGTGAAGTTGAATGAGCATTCAAACAGGTTCATGTAATCACAATCCCTTGCGACATTCAGTACTCCAGCTATAGGTTGTTCTCTATTCATCCTTGGTGAGGATGGTAATCCTCAACTTCAAGATAAGATTGGAATTGGTGATCTCACGCTTGACCCATCAATTTTGGGTTCTTCAACGACATTATTAAATGCCAACCATTATGATGTCTACTTCAAAAAAATGCCGCATCACAAAGGAAAGACATTAAGAAGGCATGGGGATGAATTTGAGCGAACTACAGGAGGATATTATCAAGCACATGGTCACGCAGATGACACAGTGAACCTTGGGGCATAAAGGTAAACTCAATTGAGATTGTACGTGTCTGTAACGGTGTGGACGGAAGGGTATTGAAAATTGCTGCAATTGGAATTCCAACAGAAGAATGTGGTGCCTGAACATAATGTATTCTTTCAGGTTTATTATAAATTTAGTACCATTTCAATGCTAGCAGAGCCACTGATGTTGGTCACCAGTTTCTTCTGCTTCTCTCTGGCTTGCGTATTGTACTCACATTCTAATTTTTCAATTTAAAAGTCATTAGTTTCATACCTTGCTAAACGGCAGCGAGAAGAGGTCCAAGATGCCATTCATTGCCTATAAAATGTCATGAATTTGCACTTAACTGTCAGTGAAAAATTTGAGACGTCATTGTGTGTGCTTGCACGGATTGGAGACGTATAAGCTTGCAAGGCTCTTCGGAAGGCAGCTGGTGCTACATTGAAAGATACTGTGAAGGAGCTGAAGTCTATACTTGATATCTTGCAGTATTCCTCCCAAACTTTACACTTTTTTTTGCCCAAGGTAGAAGATTTGATTCATAAAGAGAAAGAAAAGTAGGACAAGTTAATTCAGAAACATACTGTAGTAGTTGATAGCTACGATAAGAAGCTACTAAGTAAGGAGATTGACAGTCACATAGTTTCTCATGAACAAGAGCTTATATCTTATGTCATCTTCACTTACCATTATATTGGCAATGCGAAGTTATGGTTGATCAATGTATCTGTGTTTGCTTTATTTAGCATTATTTGTTGAAACTGTATTTGATAGGCCAAAGCTAGGTTGATTTCAAGAAAAAAGTGTCCAAATTTATTTTCCTAGCTAGAATTACGATCAAATAAAGGGCATATTTGGCTTCATTATTTCTTTGGCTTATTGGGATGTCCCTGCAATAAAGGAGGCGAGATACATCAGAAGAGTCAATGCAAAGCTGAGAGCTGGAACCAGAATTATGAAGAGGCAAATCGAGGATTTGAAGATACAACTAAACCAGTGTGAAGGACATTCGTAGCTAAAAGAAATCACATAGCAATTTCAGGGCAGATGAAAAATATAATTCAAGAAAAGAAAGCTCAAGATAGTCAGATTTTGGTATTAGAATTGTGTTTGTGATTACACAACAGTTTCATAGCGCGCTACAAAACCGCTGTAGGTGACGCATAATGCACAGCAGTTTCCTAGCACGCTACGAAACTGCTGTAGCTGCGTAATTAAACCCAGTCGACCAATTTTGAGTAATCAAGGCGAAATTTTTGAAAGAGGATTTCAGAAACGGATCATTTACAATGTGCAAACAACCAACAAGGGTAAAACAAGTGGAGGAAAAGATAGATAAACTCTACGTTTTGGTCATACAAGTGATTGCCGCTAATATTGTCCACGACATTTCAAACAGCCTTGAAGAGGTTTTGTCTTCATACGAATATATGGGAAGGTTCTACAGCACATCAAGAACATGGCACTCCAATACACTTTTGTGTAATCAAAGAAGAACAACATGGTTAATTGGTTTCAAATATCCTTGAGGAAACCAAAAGCAGAAAAACAGGGGCAGTTTCCTACTTTTCAGGAGCAGTAAAGGAGATGAGACATTAAAGGCCAACAAGGAATTTTAAACATCCACCAAAGTTAAATTGAAGGATACCACTTGTCAGAGAATGAGATTTGATTGTAATAAGTGCTATTACCAGCATGATGTGGAGTTAGACTCCTAATTGTCTTAGTTTTCTAAAACTTCTAGTTAGTAGTTTGTTGCATCTAATAGTTAGTTAAAGTTTGAATAGGTGTCATAGCAAGCAGAATTCGAGTTTCCCTGATGCTGGAGGAGGAATATCAACTTTGTAAAGAATTATATATATAGGAGAGAGAGCAATGTACCAGGGGTTGGAAAATGATTAAGAAAGGCTCTCATATTGTGCTTTGTGTATAAACTTTGTTTTTAATAATACAAGGTTTGTCTTTGCTTCTCAAGAATCAGAAGGAATTCAAAGTTTAGAATGTATTGTATTGTTCTCTTCTCAGTATTTGCAGTGGTATGAATGTGTGATTATTTAGAAATCACTGGTTGTGCTCTAATTTCCTTCATACATTTATAAACTGCGTTGTCCTATATGTTCTGGTATGTTCTAAATGTGTTGAATCCTAGATGCCTTGACTTCTATGTAAGGCTGATATCATTGTTATGTTGAAACTATTTTGACTCCATAAGCCCAATGGATAATCTCTAATTGTGTTTCCACCACTTACATTCCTTCGTTTTGTTTCATATAGTTAGCCATCTCATAATCAAAATCATTAATCTTGTGAGAGAACCATCTCAGGTTGAGGAGGCTAAGCCTCAGCCTAAAGTAGGTTTGAAATAGTTACTTGAAGTCTACCTGATCATAGCAACCTATCAGGGTTTGATTTTGAGATAACAACAATATTAAATATGGGTTGTTCAATGATGTTTTTCAAAACCGTTAAGTTGATTTTTTGGGTTGATGCAATTCTATGTGCATTATATATTAAAAACAAATATCCATCTCATTCTCTCAGAAATAAGAATCCTTAGGAAATGTGTTATGGTCGCATTCCTTCATTAAGGCATGTCAACATCTTTGGTTCCACCTAATCTACCTTGATTCCTAAGGAATGAAGAAACAAAATTGGTGTAGGGAGTCAAAAGTGTATCTTATTAATGTACTTAGATACCTCCAAAGCATATCATTTCTACAATGAGGAAAATAAGAATTGTATACTGTCTATAGATGTCATTTTTCTTAAATATTCCAAGATTGACAATGTTGTTGAGCAATAGATTGATCGTTTGGATAAATTTAGTCATGAAAAAAAAATTCAAGAATTTGATAATGAGATTCCACATCTTGGAGGATGGAACTATTCTGGTTTAGCCTATAGAATCTCCTTCTGAACCACTCTCTCATCTTGATGAAGTTACAACCACTTATTTAGATCAATAAGAAAATTTGAGTGATGTGATTGAGAGGATTAGAAGACTAAATATTGATGCAACTCCATCTCATTCAGCGGAACAAATTGTACCATCTCAGAGAGTTCCTCCAAAATGGTTTAGTAAGGCAAATTAATTTTTTCATCCCACTGAGGTTAGAAAGACAATAAATAGAAGTTTCACGAGATAAAATGGAGGTGATGTAGATGATTCTGATTACACTAGTGATATGGATGATTCTTATTATTGTTAATTAAATTTACCTACTAATTTTTAACCAAATTCCTTGAAAGAATTTTCTTCTCATTATGAATGGAAGGAAGCAGTGCAAAAAGAATATGATGCTCTTATAAAGAATTGAACCTCGACGCTGGTGGACCATCCATTTGGAGGTAAACCATTTGGCTACAAGTGGGTCTTCAAGAAAAAGTATATATAAGATGGATCCATTCATAAGCACAAAGAAGGGCTCATGGAAAAAGGATTTTCACAAAAATAAGGGTTTGATTATAAGGAGACTCTTTCTCCCACAACAAAATGGATCACCATCTGAACTCTCTTTTCCTTGGCAACTGAGAATGGATGGAAAGTTCATCAAATGGATGTAAAAATTATTTTCTTGAATGAGATCTGAAATAAAATGTTCTTATGTCTCAAGCAAAAGGTTTCCTTTTGTAGGGACAAGAACATAAAGTATGTAAACTCATCAAATACTTGTATGGCTTAAAATAAGCACTGTGAGCCTCATAAGAAAAGTTGATTGGGCATATTCTAAAACTAAATTTTAAAAAGTTTGATTTTGATGATGCAACTTATTTTATCAAGAAAGTGGAAACAATGGTTGTCTATATTGTGATAAATGTAGATTATTTGTTGATGAGAGGGAGCAATGAAAAT
>APFE030677538.1:0-17092 GCA_000404065.3 Pinus taeda
ATGAACAATTCTTGGATGATACAAATGAGAAAACCTCCTTTCTATATATAGGAGTCTAAGGAGTCACAATATAACCCATCCGACCTAACAATAATAATAAAAAACCACACAAATAACAATAGATGGATTCTAAGGGGCACAGTAATAACAATATGGGGATAATAGGGGCACAACCATATTAATAAAGGGTAAAATTACAATAGTAATGGGGTAATCACTAGTATTATAGGGACCCAACACTAAAGGATAGTCAATTTGAGCAATGGAAAGAAGTATAATAGTGGCAGAGAAAAAGGAGTGGGAAGATCCAAATATTGAATAGTTCTGAGTGAGTTATCCTTCAAGCTCATGTGGGGAGGAGCAGTTAACATATTTTTCCAAGTGTATCAAGATGGTCTCTTGGTGTGATATGATCTTACAAGATGTTTAAGATTAAGATGAATCTAGGAACAAGTGTAAAGGGAGATGGTATTTAAGAAGAATTCCAAACCAGCTGGCAAGGGAGTAGCCATGAAAGCCTCCCTTTCTAAGAGGGAGTGTTGATATTTGTAGCTTGGGAAAGTATATGTACATAATTGAAGCATGTAAATGTCACCTAAATTCTGCTTAGGACACTTTCTAAAGTATTGAGTAAGTTGTTATTGTAACATAGCCTAAGTTTAACTTAGGAAAATAACATAATTACTTATGGTGACTATTGAGCTAAGGAAAATTTGGAAGTCTAAACTATTTATCTTTGTGACTTTCACCTCAACTACTGATCTCAAGTGCAGAAGGATATAATATTAGCCATCCATCACTTTGGAGATTAGGGTTATGGATTTAGCTCAATGAAAAGTTATAAAATTAAGTCTAGGGAGAGGAGAAGGAAATATGAAAGAGTGGCACAATCCATTGCGAAAGTAATTTTCTCATGTGACGAGTGAGATACTCAAGTGTGTTGGGTCTGAGGAAGGTGCACAGGTACAACATTGGAGATCCAAATTAGTCAATAAGATTAAAAATAGATTTAGGTCCTCGTTTATTGGATAAAATACAATGTATGTTGTATTTGTAAATTTCTATGTTAGGCCATTATCTCAAGATGGAAGCCTAAGTAGGTTTAGATTATTAATTTAAAGAAGAATTGTGATTGGGACGGATTTGTAATGTGTCACATCTGATTGATATTGGTTATGTAAATGTCTTTCCACTTAACAATTGTGTTAAGCACCTAGTTTTATTTTATTAAGTAGATCAATAATAATATAGTAGGAACTAATTTTTGGGTGTTGGTAGAGTCTCTTGATTATTTTTTTTTTTACACCATTTCCATCCATTTTTCCTCTTTTCATCATTGATATCAACTCAAATAAATAGTAAAATTATAGATTTTGACATGGAAAGGTACCCAAATGTCTTATTTTTCATATTCATTAATGTGCCTTATTATTAATTTAAAGATTGTAATAGCTACATAATAAACATGAATCTGTAGTTGTTTCATGTTTCTGCAACTCTCGCCATGGTTTGTCAGATTCCAGTACACCATCCAAGCAAAGAAGCACATGGGAAGATAAGGATTGATCTCCTCATGGATCTCCTCCTATTCGCTTGAGCCAAATCATCAAGGGAATTTCCCATTCACACAATCAAGGAAGCAGGTCAACGCATGGATGAATAGAGCAACGAGAGTTCAAATTAATCACAACTCTTTGATTTTCTTTCCAAATATAAAATCATCAAGAAGTGTTAAAATTTCCATTATCAAATTAGCATTTAGATTAGGATTTATTTTAAGTTTTTAAGGCATGAAAATCTCAAAATTTTTGGGTACGAATGCTATCCTATCTATATATATATCTATATATGATAAATATATATATAATATATTATAATATATATATATATATATATAATATATATATCTTTGTAAATAGAAAACAATAGACATATATGTAATTTGTAATTGACAGTTTCAATTTCCATGACTCTGTTCCTTTTTAATTGAAGAAGTATTCTTATTAATATCATGCATAATTATCTATTGAGATAAGATTTATAAGCCTGATGTTTTATGGAGGGCCCTTACAGACAGTCAAGGTTCATTCATTTGCTTATTATCTAGTTCAGTTCATTTCATTATTTTTCCAGAATTGCATTATCATATTTTCATTACTTTGTAATTATTTTTTTACATCCTTTCATTTATTTTCTGCCAATTTCCAATCATTTACATCCTTTCTAAAATAGCACTATGTATATAAATTTCCTTCCTTTCATAATTAATCATGTTTGTTTATATCACATTCTTTCTACTTTTGTTTTATTATTTCAATCAAGATTGATTATTGGAGTGTGTAGATCTTAATGTAGATTGCTTTATAAATTTTATCTTTGAATAGAAGTAATTATTTTTAGAGTATAAGTAATTACCTTTCTAGAACATTAGTGTATATCTCTGTTTTTATCTTTTTACATAGTAGCTAACCGTAGTTAGTTAAAGAAAATCATGATAACTTTTCTTACTTTCCTTCTCAAGAATTGATTGTATTGTAAATCTTTAGTTTTCATTAGGAACATAGGAATAAAGAAAATCTTTGAAACCATCAACAATAATTATCTTAATAAAGTCAAAAAGGCTTCTAACATATATAGTGCACTTTCACTTCACAGGTTTACCAAATCCAGTCAATAATTTATGTAAGAAACTAAGGAGCATTTAATTGCCTAAAAATTTTGGCGCCGTTGCTAGGGAAGTGTAAATCAAAGTTTTGACTTCTTTAAAAAAAACACATACGCACACACATGATATGCATAGGGAAATATACTCTAGGGGTAGATTTGTAGGTAGAGGAAAGAGCTTAATTCCAACAAGTTCGCTCACTCCACCATGACCTCATAGTGCCACACCACCCACACAAAATCGAATTCCATGCATAGCAGGTCAACATATTCCTAAGGTATTAAGATCCAAAATCCAACCTCAAGATTCACCAATTGGATCAATAGAAGTGGTAATTGAAGAAGATCCCACATCCCCAACAAAATGAATAATTTTTCTATCTTCAACTAGAGAACAACTTCTAGCTCAAGATTTGGAAGTTCCTATTGAGGAAAAGGAAGAAGAAACCTACATCAAACCATTGATAGAAGAATCAGAGGATCTAGAGGAGATTGAAAACCCAAATTTAGAACAAGAATCAAAACCCTATATTAGTTCTGAAGAATCTACAATGGTTGGAGAAGGGGAAGGAAAGACACAAAATTTGAATTGTGAACAAAAGAGAATTGGAGGAGGAAGAGGAGGAGGAAGACAAGGAAGAGGAGGAGGAAGACAAGGAAGAGGAGGTGGAAGAGATGGAGGAAGATGAAGAGGAGAGAATATAAGTCCAGAACCTTTTGGATTTCCAATCCTTGATGAAGATACAACTGTCACAATGAAAAATGACTCGCCCTCTATCCTTAAAAACTTTCATGGATTAAGGAGTGAAGACCAGGAGACATTTCTCTTTGAATTTTAAGTCTTGTGTAGATCATATGATTATCTACATGATGCTCAAAAGTTGAAATTATTCCCTGCAACCCTTAAGGATGCAACACTATAATGGTTTACGGGTTTAGGAATAAACTCCATAAGGACATGGGAACAAATGAAAATTGAATTCTTAGAGAAACATAAGGACTATTGTATGCCCCATAACATTAAATATGATGTCTTTAAAATGATACAAAAAGAAGATGAAAATCTTGAAGATTTTGTTGAAATATTTGCTTATAATGTAAAAATGGGAAAAATGAATAATATAGATGAAGAAATTTTGAAATCAATTAGAGATGAATGGATTGATCTTCTCAATCTAATGGGTAAGGGAGACATTTCTCATTTATCACTAGGATAAATTTGTGAGTTGTGCATACACATGTCAAGAGGCAAAGCAAGAACTAGGAAAAATCCAAGAGATCCTCTTCTATCAAGAATTAATAAATCTGCAGTTGGGACAGTAAGTAGAGTAGAATTAGGAAATTTGTTTGATAACTTTAGTACATATATTTTTGGGAGTCTTAGTGAACAAACTGACACCCTTAAATACAAAAGAAGCAAAAAGTTGAAAATGTTGCATTGTCCATTTTCTGTCCTAAGTGTAGAAAGAAACATGCCTTGAAAGAATGTCCTCTTGATTTAAAAAATATAGAAAATTATGTTATTTGTGTGTAAAATAATGATACAAAAGAATGCCCCTCAATACTAGGTCTTAAATTTGTTTATCAAGAAGGAGTACCAAATCAAGTAGACCCTCTCTACTTTTTTGCTAAAAGACCTTGGCAGAATCTACAACCAAATACAGCTCAAGGTTTTAATCCTCAACGGTTTGCAAAATATTTGAAAAATAATTGGAATGCTCCAATTCCTTGGCAATATTGGCCACAACCTTGGTCACAAGGATAGAAAAATCCTTATGGGAAATTCCCTCAATATCCTCAATATCCACAATTTCAACAATCATATCCTACTTTTCCTCCACAATATTATCTTCTACCTGTTCAACAAACTCAACCTCACAATGTGAATCCATAACTTTCATTACCATTTCCTCAAATACCAAATCAATATCCTTCCCAACAACTTCAAAATCGAAATAATAATAAAGATTCACAACCAATTTACAATATGGAAGGACAAAATTTTCAAACCTACATGATAACTCCAATAGATCTAAACAATGTTCAACTTAGATATGGTAGAATATTAGAAAAGAAGTTCCTCTCAATTGTTATTCAGGAAAGTGAAAAATAAAAGACCCCTGAAGAAGAAAAGTCTTCATTGATAAAAAAGAAGAAACTCAAAAAACAAGTTATTTCAACACATCCAAATAACTAAAATTCTATTATGGAACAACCTTCAGTATATGTTTCAAAATCACCCTTCCCTAAAAGATTGAAAATTGATGAAGGAGTAGAGAAACAAATTCTATTACCTGATTATGACATGTTAGATAAACTAAAGAATGTTTGGATAACTATTAATTTACTTCAAGCTATTAAGGAAATACCAATTTTCGCAAAGACAATTAGGGACTTGAGCATAAAAAGACCTGGAAGAAAGAGAAAAGAAATTAAAAGAATCCAACTTGTTGGAAAAATTACAGATATCATGATGGGTAAAACGAAAATTCAAAAATATCTTGATCCAGGAAGCCCCATTCTGAAAACACACGTCAATGGTATAGAGATCCCAAATACATTGAATGATCTAGGAGCATCCATAAATATGATGAGCAAACAAACTATGGATCAATTAAAACTTTCTAATATTCAATATACACCTACACTATTACAATTAGAAGATAGATCTATAATCATACTTGATGGTGTATTAGAAGACATATATGTATCCTTAGATTCTTGGGAATATTTTGGTTATTTTATGATTTTAACACCCAAGAATAACTTAGGAGAGCATCCATTTATTCTAGGAATACCATGGCTAGCTATAGGTGATGCTTTCATAAGTTGTAGATATGGTGATATGTTCATTTCTTATGGGAGTACAACAAATAAATTCACATTATATCCACCAACAAAAACAACAATAGAGGTTGAAAATCAAGAATGGATAGATGATGAATTCGACATAATACAATATTTGCTACTTCACAATTAGAGAGAGATTAAATTTAATTTAAGGAAATATAAAATCTTCATTATGTTGTGAATCTAGTTGGAGTTTCAAGAACAATACAATATTGAATTTTTATCGTCTCGTCAACTATCCTTGTACTCTATGGAAAAATTTGGAAATTCTACAATTGAAAATTTTCCAACACAAAAAAAAACTTTGAATATCAATAATAATTTGGAAGAATTTCAAAAGAAAGAATTAATCAAGATGTTACAAGAAAATTCATTTTCTTATGCATGGGAATATACTAACATGAAAGGAATTGATCCTAATACTTGTAAACATCATATCTATATTGAATAGGATGCCAAACCAATTTGACATCCTCAAAGAAGAATCAATTCAAATTTACGGAAGATTGTTAAGGAAGAACTACAAAGTTTGTTGAACGTTAATTTCATCTATCCAATATCAGATAGTTAGTGAGTTCACCCTTAGTAATCATCCCTAAAAATAATGTAAAATGGAGAGTGTGTATTGAATATAGAGAATTGAATAAATCCACTTTAAAAGATCAATTTCCACTTCCTTTCATAGATCAAGTAGTACATAAATTGGCAGGAAAGAAATATTTTTAATTTTTAGATAGTTTTAGTGGGTATAACTAAATCCAAGTAGCTCCAGAAGACCAAGATAAAACCACCTTTACCTACCCATGGGGAACTTATTCTTCCCGAGTACTTCCCTTTGGATTATGTAATGCTCATGAAACATTCCAAAGAGTAGTATTAGGAATTTTTTTTAATCTAATTCATGATTATATGGAATTGTATAGGGATGATTTTACAGTTTATGGAATTATTTTAAGGAAGCTCTTTAAAATTTAGAAAACATTCTCACTAGATGTAAAGTGGAAAATCTCTCATTAAGGCATGAAAAATGTTTTATGATGTTTACTGAAGGAATTGTTCTAGGACACCATATTTCAGGAAATGGAATTAGAGTGGACACATCTAAAGTAGAAGTTATTTCTAAATTATCAATTCCAACATGTCAACGAGATGTTAGAAGTTTTCTTGGTTTCACTGGTTATTATACAAGATTTATAGAAAACTTTACAAAAATTGCATCTCTACTTTTCAAGCTACTCATGAAAGACTGTGAATTCAATTGGGATTCTGATTGCCAAAAGTCCTTTGAGTAATTAAAAGAGAAAATGTCGGAAGCACCCATTCTTAGAGGAACAAATTGGAAATTACCTTTTCATATGTCAATTGATGTTTCAGGTACAACTTTAAAAGATGTACTAGGACAAAACAACTTAACTCCATATGCCATTTATTACACCAGTAAAAAATTGACTCCTATAGAGTTAAATTATACTATCACATAAAAGGATTTTTTAGTTGTTGTTCATGCCATCAATAAATTCAGACATTATAGTACTGGCTATGAATTTTTTTTACATACTGATCATTCTACAATTAGATACTTAATGAATAAATCAAACACTAATGGCATAATCACTAGATGGTTATTATTGCTACAAGAGTTTAACATTACTATTCTAGATTGACCTAGAAAACAAAACACAATTGCTGACATTTTATCAAGGATTCAAAATGATAACAATGATATGCCTATAGAAGATAATTTTCTTGATGAATAGCTTTTTGCAGTATCTAATAAATCTCCATAGTTTGCAGATATTGCGAACTATTTGGCTACACACAAAATACCATCATACTTGTATCCTCGAGAGAAAAAAAAAGGTAATTCAAATTAGTGCACCTTATTCATGGATAAACAAAGAACTGTATAAAACAGGTCTAGATCTGATCATTTGAAGGTGTGTGAGCGAAGATGAAGTACCAGAGATATTGAAAGCTAGTCATGATAAGCCATGTGGAGGACACTGCACTGAAAAAGAACTTCTTACAAAGTCCTTCTCTTATGATACTACTGGCCTTCCCTTTTTAAGGATACCAGAGAGTATGTTAAGAGATGTGATAGTTTTCAAATGATGGGGAAACATGTTCCTCCTATTGAGATGCCTCTACAACCTCAGGTACTTATTGAGCCTTTTGAAAAATGAGCTCTAGATATTTTTTGGTCCAATTAATCCACCTTCGAAAAAAATGGTACATTCTTTTTTTGATTGATTATGTTACAAAATGGGTAGAATTTAAAGAACTTCTTCTACTATTGAAAATTTTGTAGTTTCATTTCTTTTTGAGGATATTTTAACTCTTTAGGTGTTCCAAGATAAATTTTAATAGATCAAGGTACTCAATTTACATCCAATTTGGTACATAAGATAATGGAGGAATACAAAATCAAATATCGAAAGTCTACTCCATATCATCCTCAAGCAAATGGACAAGTCGAGTCCACCAATATAGTCATTAAAGAAATTCTCACAAAAATTGTGCACTTGCATATAAGATACAGGGCAGAAAAGCTTCTAGAAGCTTTATGGGTATACTGTACTAGATGGATAAATACTATCAGACATACCCCTTATGAGCTTGTCTATGGAAAAAAAGTCTTGTTTCCTATTGAGTTTCAAGTCAAAACGTTCAAGACAACAATCAAATTGGGCATTGATCTTTCAAAAGCACAAAAACAAAGAATGGAGCAACTAAATGAACTTGATGAGATAAGACAAGATGCAATCCAAAGAACTAATCTAGTTCAACAACAGAGATTTATATGGCATGACAAATATATCAAGAATAGAAAATTCCAACCAGGAGATTGGGCATTACTATTGATTCAAAGTTCAAATATTTCCAAAGGAAATTTCAAACACATTGGCTTGGGCCTTATGAGATTGAAACAGCCTCTGAAAATGGTGCAGTCAGAATCAAAACTATTGATGAAGAAAGGATCACTTTTCTTGTGAATTGTCATTGACTTAGAATCTATCATAAGACATTGACCAAGGAAGAATTTATAAAAAAATTGCAAGGATATAGGCTGATTTAAAAGTTGGTGCGAAGAAGGGAGTTTTCCTTCTTCTCCAACTTGATCTCCAAAAAATCTTTTTCGTTTCTAAATTGTTAAATATATAATATAATATATATTAAATATATATATCTATATATTATACTATATATATATATATAATATTATATATATATATATATTATATAACTTGAAAACCAAAATGGCTTGGAATGCTTATATAGAAAAGCTAAGTTGAAACCTCAATTTTCGACACCCTAAATTTTCTTTACATTCTTTTTATAAACCATTTTTCTTTAGTACCACCTTTTCTTTTTCAAAATAAAATAGCTAAGAATTAATTGAGTTTTTTTTGTAGCTTTTGACAGATTTTTGGCAGCCCAGCCAATTTGATAGATATTTCGAATCGAATAATTGAAAGAGTGATTGACTCCCTTCATTGCAAGGAACTTGAAGACAATACAAAGAACAACAACCAAAGGTTATAAGCAATAATTCAAAGGTATTCAATTCTTTAATTTGATAATTGGGGTCAAAACATTAATCGTAATAATTATATAGACATCATACTATCGAATTCAAAATCATCATTATTAAACGTTGATAGTATCGTGTCAAACTAGATCTAATCCGCCATTCACTCCTCATCACTATACCTACACGCCAACTCACATCCCTATTTTTATGGATCTGATCACCCAAATCATGCTCATTCAGTTTCTCAATGGTTAGATTATATCACACTTCTTCATATCCTTACCACTCACACTCTTATGATTCACACTCTCATCCGCATTACTATGAAACCCTCATACCCTATCAAACAAATATTCTTGAGACAAAGCTTCTTAGCCATGGGAGTTATAGTCAGAACAGAACCAACAGGAAGAAAATTTTTGGAAGGTTATCCACAGACAAGGGAATTGTTGTAGAAAGTGCATTAGCTAGAATTTGTAGAGAAATTTGGTGGATTCCACAAGGAAGTAACCAAGTCCTTCACTAGAGCCTTTGATGGAGTATAGGGGACATGAAATTCACAATGATAGAATCCTTTGTTACAGAAGGTATTGGACTGCCTTGAATTGGAGAAAAATGGTTTAAGAACAGAGGTATTGAGAGCAAAGAATGGAATTTTTTTTGAAGAACCCTAACATGGACACCACCATTTTCAAGAAAGGCATCTCGAGCATAGCATTAAAAAGTAAGCGGAGAAATTTGCTTTTGATAATTCAAAAATTTATTACTTGCGAAGGGAGGTTTAGATGCATGTTTTTTTTATCATATCCGATTGTTGATAAATTTTATTGTGAATAGTGAAATAAATATTCCTTATTTCTTGCACAATATTCTAAGAAATATGTCATGGAATGTCAAAAGGAAAGTTCATTTTATAGAAAACATCATGTATCACCATGGTCTCATTAAAATCCTTGTTGAATTCCATCTTAAGAATGTGGGTGATAATTGGGAAATATTTTTGGTGAGGAACAATTTTAAAGAAGATAACCAAGAACAACCAAGCAACAACAATGTTAAGAGAGGAAGAAAAAGAAAAAATGAAGGACCAACATAACAAGTACAACAACAGTCACAAGAGTAGTTAGATGATGACATTCCTCTTGCCAAATTTTTAGAGAATATGAACAAGAAGGATGTTAGAAGAAAGAAATCCATCGAAAATATAGAGAGCACACCCAAAACAAAGAAACCTAAGATAGAAAGAAAGAAGGAAAAATTCAAAAGCCTCCTGTGAGAAGCATAAGAAGAAGTACTAGAATCAAGTCAACAACAAAAGAAATTCCTGCAAAAAGTATGAAGAATATCAACCTAGAAGCACAAGAAGATTTAAGGGTTTCTCCACCAACTTTCATCACACCTCCTCAGAGTCCAAGCCAAAAAAAACCTGAAATTGATCCTGTACAATAGGAAATCTATGATTATATTGAGTCTCTAAATAAAAGAGATGCAGAAAAAACATCAGATTCAAATCAAGAAGAAGTCCATTTTAGTAAACCATAAGAACCTCCAATAGTAAATGTTTTAAAACAAAAAAAAATCGTGTTCGAAACACTAAATAGGTATATTCAAAAGGAGAATAAAACCCTAAAGGCATAGAGTGAAATCCAAGTGACTAAGAGTGAAAATATCCTTTTACACCTAAGTTTGTGGTACAAGAATAACAAGAAGCTAAAACAGAAAAATAGAGCTCTACAAAGGAAATTCATAAACCTGAAGTACAAGATTCTCATGAAAAAGCTAAGGATGGCAATGGGTGGAAATAAAGGGAAAAAGATGAAGTTGGATGTACTTGGAGAAGTTTCAAAAGAAATGAAATAATGAAACATGAGACATCAGTTTTGTGTTTTGCATGAGGACATGCAAAGAGCTCAGCATAGGGGAATGTAGAGTCTCATGAGGGTTTTGTTTTTTACACCATTTCAATACAGTTTTCCTCTTTTCATAACTACTATCAACTCAAATAAATAGTAAAATTATATATTTTGACATGGCAAGGTACTCAGGTGTCTTATTTTTATATTTATTAATGTGCCTTATGATTAAGTGAAAGATTGTAATAGCTACAAAATTAATATGAATTTGCAGTTGTTTTATGATTTCGTAGCTATTTCCATGGTTTGTCAGATTCTAGTATGCCATCCAAGAAAAGAACCACATGGTTAGATAAGGATTGATCTCCTAATGGATCTCCTCTTATTCACTCAAGCCAAATAATCAAGGGAATCACTCAATGGCACAATCAAGGAAGCAGGTCAACACGTGGATGAACATAGCAACGAGAGTTCAAATCAATCATGACTCTCTGATTTTCTTTCCATATAGAAAATCGTCAAGAAGCATTAAAATTTCCATTATCAGATTATAATTTAGATTAGGATTTATTTTAAGTTTTGAAGGCATGAAAAAATCAAAACTATTGGGCACTAATTCTATATATATATCTTTGTAAATAGAAAACAAGACATGCAGACATATATGTAATTTGTAACTGACAGTTTGAAGTTCCATGACTCTGTTCCTTTTTAATTGAAGAAGCTTTCTTATGAATATCATGCGCAATTAGCTATTGAGATAAGAGTTATAAACTAGTTGTTTTGTGGAGGGCCCCTGCAGATAGTCGAGGTTCATTCATTTACTTATTATTCAAATCAGTTCATTTCATTATTTTTCTAGAATTGCATTATCGTAGTTTCATTTCTTTGTAATTATTTGTTTACAGTCTTTCATTTGTTTTCTACCGATTTCAAATCATTTACATTCTTTCTAAAATAGGATTGTGTATATAGATTTCCTTCCTTTCATAAGTAATCATGCTTGTTTAGATGACATTATTTATGCTTTTGTTTTATTATTTAAATTAAGATTGATAATGGTGGTGTGTAGATATTAATCTAGATTGCTTTATAAATTTTATCTTTGAATGGATGTAATTATTTTTAGAGTAGAAGTAATTATCTTTCTAGAAAATTAGTTTAGATAGCTTTGCTTTTATCATTTTACATAGTAACTAACAATAGTCAATTAAAGAAGATCATGATAGCTTGTCTTACTTTCCTTCTCAAGAATTAATTATATTGTAAATCTTTATTTTTCATTAGGAACATAGAAACAAAGAAAATCTATAGAACCATCCACAACAATTATCTTAATAAACTCAAAAAGGCTTCTAGCATATATAGTGCACTTGCACTTCACAATTTTACCAACTTTGGTGAATAATTTATGTAAGCAATTTATTAATATTGAATTGACTAAATAGTGTTAGGTTCATGATTTAACATCACATTACTACCTATGGTAACAACTAAACTATACCAAAAGTCTAGTAAAGAATACAAAAAACTAATACACAAATTTTCATTTGAAATCTTAATATCAATAAACAATAGATAACTCACCACATTATTGAATGTCTTTAGATTCTCTATCTTGAGTCTTCATCCTTCATTCTTAGGTTATACATCTTTTTTCGTAAGATCATTTTTCTCGTCAGGGACTTAGAGTGTTATAAAGTCCCTAACATATTCCATAATGCCTTTGATGTAGCTTATCCTAAAATATTTAGTACTAATTAATCTAAGAAACACATACGCATTATGTTATCTCTTTTCTATCCAACCTGGTCTTGTCTTTTATCAACATACTCATCGTTGCAGTACATGGATCGACGGTCATTCAATGATATTTGTCCAACATCACATGTTCCATTTTGAGCTTCAAGAACTCAAAAATCTACCCATTGAATTTCTCAATCTCTATCTTTTAACTACTCACCATTTCATTCCACCATAAGAATTGATTTCATAAAAATCACACTATAATAAGGCTTGTGATAGGACCAAGCAAAACCCCTTAGACATAAAAGAGTACCCTTGAATAAATATCACTCTAATACCAAATGTAGGTTTTAAAACTCTAAAATTAATTTATGCAAACAAATTCTTCATAAAATAGTAAATATGGAATGGAAAACACACATATAGACACAAACATTTTAACCTGGAAGCTCAAACTGGGAAACTAGGAACATTTTTTAGAATATTAGCATTTACAGTATTAAAATACAATATATATATATGTGATCAAATCCATAAACCACCATTGCATTTAACATGGATTAGAATATAACTATAATTCCTTAATTGAAACTATAAAACCATGGGATAAATCACCATGCACACACAAAATAGCTTAAAGGGGAAACTTTGTGATGAAATACACCAAAAATCAATGGAAAAAGCTACCCATTTTTTTTCTAGGGGTGCTTCCCCGAGCCCCTATCAAAGCATGCTTCCTCCCTCATGTGACCTACTGTTTCACTTGGCACAATGCATAGTGTGTGTAGGTACCCATGTAAACAATATAATGCATACTCATCAAAAGAAACAATATTGGTGCAAGGATTTGAAACTTTATTTTCTTGGGGTAAACAAGTACCACCAAGGCATATCACCATTATGATGAGGTAAACAAGAAGATTATTCTTTATAGAGATGTAATTTTTCTTGAATCTTCCAAGAATGAAAAATTTGTTGAGTGGTAGCATGGTCATTTGGATAGATTCACTTAGGAAAATATATATCATGAATTTCATTATGAGATTCAACATATTAAAGTGGGGGATTACTATCTTTGATAAATCTATTGGATATGATTTTGAAACAACACATCACCTTCATGAAGATTCAATGAATTCATCATATCAGGAAAATCCATTGGATGATATAACTAATAGGTTTGGAAGGTGAGTCTTGAAGGAAATGTAGCACCATCTCAATTAATGGAGCAACCTACTCCATTGAATAATAAAATTTCACCCAAAATTGCCCATCAAAAAGCTCAAAAGTGTTCATATCAATGAGGTCAGAAACTAAGGAGTCATAGACTCATATAGACAAGATAGAGGTGAAGTAGATCGTTTTTATTCAAATGTTGTATATCATATAGATGTTTCATATGATTGTGAATTAAATTTTTCTACTAATTTTAAACCAATTTGAAGAAGATGCTTCAAATGATGAGTGGAAAAAATCAATGCACGAGTATGATGCTCTCATAAAAAATGGGACATGGAAGATTATGGAATCTCCATTTGATCCCAATCCAATTGGATGCAAGTGGGTCAATAAGAACTAGTATAAAATAGATGGTTCAATTAAAAAAATAAATAAATAGTCATGGGAAAAGGATTTTCAAAAGAAATAAGTTGTTTATTATGAGACATTTCCCCCCATAGAAAAATGGGCCACCATCCATACTCTATTTTCCTTGACAACATAGAATGAATAAACATTTCACCAAATGGATGTGAAGAATAATTTCTTGAATGGATATTTGAAAGAGAATGTCTTCATGTCTCAGTTGAAAGATTTTTCAATTGTGAAGGGATGCAAATAAAAAATATGTAAACTCATCAAATCCTTATATGGCTTGAAATAAACATTGTTAGACTGCTATGAAAAATTAATTGAGTATCTTCTGAAATTAAATTTAATGAATTTTAAACTTGATGATGCAACTCTATTTGTTAATAAAGTTTGAAAAACTATTGTATACCTCGTAGTGTATGTAGATGATTTTTTGATGATAGGGAGTAATGAAATCCATTACATCGATAAATAAAGAGATGAAGAAAGGGCTTCAGATGAAAATTTTTGTAGATATTCACTACTATATGGGTATTGAAGTGACTATTGAAAATACCAACAAGAAATGATAAAAATAGAACTACTATAAACAAAAGTTTGAGTAGGAATGCTAGATTGAGCAACAGGGAAAGAAAAATGGAAGTGCTAAAAATAGAATTGTTATTTTTAGCAGTTCAGGATGGATTCCTATTCTAGTGAATCCCTCAACTAAAAATAGGAAGTAAAATTTGAATTTGAACTTAACAACTATTTGAAAATAGATTAATTAATTCACCATGAGTTAATTAGTTGTGAAAAATCAAACATGAAGTCTATGTGAGGACATGCAACAGTTTCTCTATTAATTCTTCAGATAAGTGAATATTTTCTTATGAATAACACATGCATATCAGTTTAGACAGAGACCCAGTTGAGATCAGAGAATGGACAATGTATTATCAGTTCGATGAATATTTTTCCTATAAAGGAAGCTCATCCATGATGAGGATTTATCTCCTTCAGGATTGCGTAGTTGGATCAGAGGTTAGTGAGTGTGTGAAGAGGCCAGTTTACACAAATGGTTGCACTGGACCCCAAGGAAAATTGCGCAAATAAGTACGAGGCTTGGAGGGTAGACGAGAAGGTTTGGGAGAGCCCTTTGACTGTCTATGAGCAACATTGGGATTGTAGAGAGAGCAAGATAGTTTGTGAGCTGATTCGTTTTAGAATCTAGACCATAATTCTGCCTGTATGATAATACAGAGTTTGGGATTTAGGCTGAGGCTTTCCCCAAGTTATATCTTCTGTGTTATGTGTGATTGATTTCTCCATATCAGTTATATGTGTTCTTATTGATGTTGTGCATGTTTGATTAAGCTTCTACTAAATTGGTTGTAGAAGTAGATAAAGTACTTTCATTATTCTATTGCATAATCAGGTGATCTACAGGTGGGAATTTCTACATGGTATCGGAGCATAGGTGATCAAAGTGGAGAATAATATACTAGAGGATATTTCGAAGTTTTGAGTTTTGGGCCGCGAGTTTTTAGAGCAGATATGAATTTTTTTTTGCTAAAATTTCAAAATCAAATAGCCGATCTAGATTCCTTGCAAAAAAGTACCTAAATTCAAAAAAAAAATTGGTTGAATCAGAGTTTGGATGAAGGAGATATCGCTGACTTAAAATCAACTCTTTTTCTAGGAAATTTCGTGATAGCGGGAAAGATGAAACAGATTGGTGTGCTAGCCAAGAACCTGTATGCACTTGAGGTACAAGATGCATGCAATGCCTTGACGAGCAAGGCAAAGGATAGATACTAGTTGGTTGAGAGGGAGAGTAAATTAGCTCTCAACATGCAGTGCTAGAAGAAGTCTCAGACAATTGTGGAGGAGCCACAATTGGTGAAGCAACTTCAGGAGGGTGTGGAGCAGCCAGAACTGGAGAAGCCGAGAGGAGACCAAGTGGAGGCATCCACTCATATAGAGACCTCTAGTAGGGGGAAATTTCAATTCAAGTGGACAGAGGGATCACATGCATCCATACCTCCAAGTAGGAGGTGCGGCAATGTGGAGAGATTGTCCCAACAAGGTTGGAATAGGGGTTGGATCCTTGAGGTACCCAACCTCTTTGATTCAACTTTGCTACAAGAGCCCTAACAAGGAGTAGCAGGACTAGCTAAGTGGGTAGAGACAGATGCGGATGGAGCGGCACAGGGAACAATAGTGCAGGAGTCGCAGGACTATGTAGAGCTAGCAGGCTGCAACAATGCGAGATGCATGGAGTGTTGTAGTAGCTCAGAGGTTAGAGAGGGAGCACTTGTCAGTAGCAAGTAGACCTTCAACATCAGAGTATGTTTATAGCTCAACAAAGAGGTTAGTGGGGAGTTTTTGTTTTGTTCCTAGAGTTGTTGGAGCAACCACACTTGGTAGAAGTGTTGCATGCAGAACATTCCAAAGGTACAGGATCGGGTTCGATTGATGCCTTTCTTGTTGAGAGGGAGTGTTGAAAATAGCAACAAGAAATGCTAAAAATAGCACTGCTATAAATAACAATTTGGGTACCAGTGCTAGATTAAGCAACAGGGAATGAAAAATGGAAGTGCTAAAAATAGAATTGCTATTTTTAGCAGTTCAGGATGGATCCCTATTTTAGTTAGTCCCTGGACTAAAAATAGGAAGTAAATTTCGAATTTGAACTTAACAGCTGTTTGAAAATAAATTCATTAATTCACCATGAGTTAATTAGTTGTGAAAAATCAAACATGAAGTCTATGTGAGGACATGCAACAATTTCTCTATTAATTGAGGAATTTATCCATCAGTTAAAGAAATAAGGATGAGTTCTATATTGAGTAGTAATTAGTTGGCTCAATTAACT
>APFE030677549.1:0-41842 GCA_000404065.3 Pinus taeda
ATTGCTTTTCACTGGTTGTTTACACTCCATCATCACAATTTCAAGTTTGTTTCATGAAGTATCTAAATGGCCCTATAATTCCAGCTGCTCAAACTCAAGATTTCAAGAAACCAACAGCCACAAACTCCATTTCCCAATGGACTAACTTCATCTACAAATCTCCATTTTAAACACAGAAAGACATCCTTCCAACCAAACGTAAACCAAAAACCTTTACTTCATAACTAGCCTAATATCACCACAGAACAGAGACAAACCTTATAGAGAGAGCCTCTCTGATTACAGTTAGGCTAGGAGCTGTAATCCAAAGATTGGTTAGTGGTTACCCCGGCCGTATTCCCTTGGAAGTCATAGGGAACAACCTGGGTGTTAGCAAGGTGTAATCATGATTTTTTCTAAAAAAGACTAACAGGGACGCTATATGATTGTGGGCAACAAATTTTTAAGACGCAAAAACAAACTAGTGCTCTTTCATGTTTTAAGAGTCGAAAAAGAAGCAAAGGTGACTCTATCACTTTTGGTTTGAAACGAGCTCGAAAGGATAAGTGCTTGGGTGATCTTTTATATTTAGGAAGTCAAAAAGATCAAAATGACTACTCAGGATGATCTAGGCAAAAAGGATTACTAGGTAACCGTGAACTACAGAATACCTCCCAGCAAACTGAGAAGTACAAGCAGGAAATCTCCCTCAATTTTGTGTTCATTGTATCACATTTACAAGGTGGAAAACTCAGCTTCCTATGGATAAAAGACTGCAACCTAGTCGGGTCTCCCTTTATATACACAATGGTATAGGGAGCACAAGTATGTACTAGCGTTGTTTAGAGAACGACAACTGCTAGGTTTAAAGACGTAGGAACACATCTCTAACCTAGACCTTCTAAATGTGATTGTTAGGTTTCAAATTCACCTTAGGTTAATTGAATACATTTTAGAGTTTACCTTGAAATTATGTCTTGGTTTTCAGGCCTTATCGATGTGACTCAAAATACCCCTATATGCAACTAAATGAGACAAGACCTTTTCAATTCGATGAATTGTTTACACTAGTGAGAGTATAAAACACACCCAATGCAACAAACAAGCAATTGAAAGAAAAATGAACTTTTCACTATTTCGCTTTTTGAAAACAAAATGATGAAAAACTCTTTCCAATTCCTACCTTTCCTATCAAATTCACTTCAAGTAGTCCTTTCACTTAGTAAAGAGAATTCATTTATTTTCTAATGCAAATGACGATGCAACTCTAGTCTTCAATGATGCTAACTAATGTAACATATTGATTCAACAAACTAGACTTATGTATTTTCAATGAAATGAGAAAAAGAATGCTTCACAAACACTTCACACTTCAATGAAACATTTCCAATACAATTAATCACGAGCAAATGCAAAGCACAAAAGATAATTCCTTTCAAACTATTGATGCAAATATTCAACCAAAAACAATATGAGCAATGTGATCTATGCCCGAAAAGAGACGCTCAATCAACAATCGAAACTTTTCAAACTTGTTAAATGGAAATAAAAGCAACAAAAGGACTAACAAATGAAATGTGAGGAGTAACTTGACCTGACTTACTAAGCACACAAACAGGTGAATGGATGATGACCTAGATTCGCTAGGGTTATAAACCATCCAAGAACTCATGAAACCAAGTGAAGAAAATGAAAATCAAACAAGCATATAAACCAAGCTAAAAGAGCTTTCCAGTCAAGGAGCACATAGTCAAAACAAGCTGAGAGACAGAAATCAGAAGGCCAAGAGACACTCGTTATGATCTAGGGGAACCCTAATCTTCACCTACAAGAATCAATGTGACTGCCTAACTGACAACAAACTCCAAAAGGGGATAGGCACAACTGTTTTTGAGAAACTCACGCTGATCGGTGCAACTATCGGAAAAATAAATGCGCTGACCGAGGATTCAAGGGAAAAATTAAAAATTTTCAAAGGCTAAAACTAGACTTACCACTATAAATTTCAAGCTTAGAGCAGTAAACCAAGCAAAGCAAAGAACACTAAAGGGAAATATTGATACTAGAAAAGTTCACACAAAACCATAAAATGACAATCAATCAAATAGAAGGATTGGCTCCCCAGCAGAGTTGCCAATTTGTGGTGCAAGCTAATTCTTAGTGCAAACACAAACCATTCTTCTAGCCCAAGAGAGCGGGTCTAGCCACAAACAAACAATCTATGGAAAATATCCTTAAGCTAGAATCAATTAAGAGGGCATAACTCTTAGAACTCTATTCCGCTTGGTGACAATCCTGCTTCCTAACTCCAGCTATCTTTCATTTCCTTCCTTCGAATACCTAAAACAAGAAAACAAACAACAACAAAAAACGTGATAGAATACAATATTGTATTCAACCTACTTAACAAGTCAAGGAACATAATTCATAAATATGTGATAACACTTCATGTAGTAAATCAATCAATAGTTGTATTCATATAAATCAGAAAGAGATTACAACCAATGCCTTGACATTGTTGGTCTCCTCTGACGTATCTGTGTTCCCACACTTCTACTGGCATCTCATGGATATCCCCAACAATGGAAGTTTTAAGGCTTCTTCCCTTCAGTTTCCAACCAAACCAAACACACTATTCTCCCTCAAACATACACTAGAAAGCTACAAGTTATAGATTTCATATTGATCAGTCAAACTCACTCCAAAAACTAGTTTAGCCTTGGAAAAGAAAGGTTTATATAGCTTGGATGGATGAGAGATGTTTCCTCTCATCATGGGATAAGGTCTTATCTCTTAAGTTTTTTCCATCCTAATAGGGAAAGGAGCCTAAATTGACTTCTTCGGCTCCATCCAGCCAAACCATCTACCAGACTTCCGTTACGAAGCTTCTAGAGCTGGAAGCTTCAACTCCATATTTAAAAAACTTGCCAAAATAGGATTGATTTGACTGGAAAAGGGCTCAGCTACTCTGTATAGTGCTAATGCTAGTTCTAATCTCTACAAATCGTCACGAGGAGGAAACTAGTAAGTAGCGATGGTATTGTAAACTAGGGTAAAAGGAAGATTCTTGGGAAATGATGCAAAAGGGAATTATTCTGCTCATGAAGAGGGACATACTGGGAGTTTCTTCATGATGGAAAAGCATGTAAGGTTCATTGTAGAGGTCCTCCAGGATCATGGACGGGGAGTACAGTTACAGTGACAAAATGTTGTGTAACAGGGCCTTTATTAATTTTTGTTTTTAATTTTTACAGGACCTTAGGCGTGGACTATGAATACTATTTAATTTTAATAATAAAAACTTATTTGGAGTGAAACAAATGGCTACCCATACAGAATTTAACAACCAAGGAAACCCCATTAACGAGAATCCTAGTCCTTTTCCTAATTTTGGAAATGTCGGTCCTCCTTATATGGCTACATTGTCACTTCCCAGATTCACAATAGGTTTACCGATATGGCTATTCTCAAATTTTTTAATTCAAAATACTCCAATTGTACCATCTCAACTGAGTTTTTCACCTCAACTGAGTTCACCATCTCAACATAACCAATCTATTGTTGACCCTTTACCTTATTCACCAACATGTCCTCCTCCCTTTCTTCTTCTTCACTTGGTAAAAAATCCTTGATTCTAGTAACCAAGTGACTAAGAAGAAGAAGAAAGGGAAGAAGAATGAGAAGAAAGATAACAAAGTAGTCAACCAACCAACCATGGTCGTAAGTGTTGGTAATGTTGATGGAACTTCTACAATGCATCGTAAGCCCAAATATCATTGCAAGCTTTGTAAGGGTGACCACTTCCTTATCAATTGTCCTGATATTCTTAAGGTTTTGGAAGTATGGTCAAATAATTCTCATAAACTTACTATTGATCCATCAACTTGTGATTCTCATATTCTAGGGAAAAAGATTAAGGTCAGGTTTCCTTGTAGGTTATGTAAAGGGACTCATCATAGTCACCTTTTCCCTCACATGGATGAAGCCTCAAAATTGTTGGAAAAACTTACTGTTTCATAGCAAAAACTTCCAACTTATAACTGTAAAATTTCTCCCCATCTACCATCAGTTTACGAAATGATTGATCTAAATCCAAGTATAGTCAATCCCACTCTTCCACTAGAGGGAAAACTAGGTATCACTCAGGTTGATGGACTATTGTTGATCAAGTGGTGGAATTGATCCAATGTTCAGTCGATCCCACTCTCCCTTTAGAGAGTGAACTTCATATTACTCATGTTCTTCATGTTACCTCACATTCTTCTACACATGGGGGAATTTCATCTGATGCTTTAGAACCCCATCCAAGTAATGAGGATATTTCTTTTGATTGGAGTAGACTAACAGAACCTCATCTTCTTTCTTCCACCCCTTTCCAATAATTGTGAAGGCTTATGGTAAGAATGTGCGACGTAAAAATGTAGATGAAGGTTCTTTTGTCATTATTTTATCCTTAACCACTTAGAAAGCTTTGGGCTCCCCTTAGCTTGTGCTTGTTATGCAGAATCTGTTAGCTTTTAACAAAATTGTTAGTGAGCCTTTAGGATCCTTCCTAAGTTATCTATTACTCTGTGAGGTAAGACTATTTGTATTGATCTTATGGTAGTCCAAGGACCTTTAGATTTCAATTTTCTCCTTGGGTGAGACTATGTCTATGCCATGAAAGTTATCGTATAAACACTCTCTCGTGTGATGTTCTTCCCTCACAATGGAAACATTGTGACGGTTGATCAGTTTTAACACATTGATCTTGCTTTGACTACCAACAATCCAACACCCCCAAATGTTCCTTATATGGAATTGGCACCTACCCTACCACGAGTTAATTATGTGGCAACCTATCCCACGTTTTCAGTTACTAATGCAAGTGAGCATCTCACTGTCTTCTCGAATTCTTTTGACTTAGATCTGGTAGCTAAGATGGTCAAAAAAACAATGGGGGAATTTGAATACAATTTTTTAACCCGTATTGATCCCCTTAACATTAGTTCCTTCTAGATAATTGTTCTTCCATCTGATGAAGACCTTTTGAAACCATGATCACGGGGTGTCCCTTGTCCTGTGTTTCTTCCATTGGAAGCCATGAACAAATCCTTATGAGGATGGTTCTTTTACTATGTCAACCTCATTAAAAAATGAAACAGGATCCATGAGGATAATTCTTTTCCTATGTCAATCTTGTTAAAAAATGAAATAAGTCTCATGAGGATGGTTCTTTTATTGTGTCAACCTCATTAAAAAATGAAACAACTCTTTTTTAGGGTAGTTATTTAATTGTGTCAACCTCATTAAAAAATGAAAGATGGTCTTATGAGGATAGTTCTTTGATTGTGTCAACCTCGTTAAAAATTGAAACAACCTCTTTTGAGTATAGTTTTTTTACTATGTCAACCTCGTTAAAAAATGAAATAGCCTCTTATGAGGATAGTTCTTGTCCTATGTCGACCTCATTAAAAAATTAAATAGGCTTGTTGAGGATAGTTATTTTACTGTGTGTTTTTGTTCTATATTTTTGAGGTTGAAGGAGTAAACACATAGGACAGCATCAAAAACACTTTGGAAGCTGGGATCTAGCCCTACCATCTTCAGAGAGGGATCTCTTTGTAAAATTTAGCTATGCTTGGTGTAAATTATAGGCTAGTTATTACTATACTAATTTTTTTTATTGGATTGATTTGTTGATTAAATTGTTATAATTGCCCTGCTAGCTTTAGAGAGGGGTCTCTCTGTAAAATTTAGCTATGTTTGGTGTAAATTTTAGGCTAGTTATTACTGTACTAATTGTTTTTTATTGGATTCCTTGGTTGATTAAATTGTTATAATTCCATTGGGCTATGGAGTATAAATATTAACTGGATCTACATCAAATTTTGAAGGAGTTTCAAAGGGAAATCTAGGTTGATCTAATTGGATCTTTCAAAATTTGAATGTATTATGAAACAAAAGAAATCTAAGATTCAGTAGAAACTAAGGAGAAATAAAGGATTCCTTAATTTGGCTTCAGAAGAAAACATATAAATTACTAACAACCAAAATAGGGTGTTTTGTATAACATATCTTATTTGTTACATTTTTTCTTATGTAATTAACATTTTCATAAATAACAGAGAAAATAGACAATGATTAAACGCATAAACTAAAGAAAACCATCACCATTTCATACACCACATGAATCCTGTGAAGAATTTCCTTGTATTATTTATTCTTCCAACAACTATAAAATTACAATTGGTAAAGGAAATTATATTCAACAATGAACCTGTAATACATCTGAAGATGAAGTATTTATAAATTAATTTATAGAATATGTATTCTACTAAACTAATATCAAATCCAAAAAAAGGAAATGATTTACAAAATATTCTCTAATAATCTTTGGAAAAATCTAAATAAAAATTATTACAAACAATATCTATCAAAAACATGTAGATATTTCCCAAAATACAACTAAGTAATAGGAAGCCTATACTATTTATGATCTTATGTTCAGCCTTTGAAGTGAATTGTTGCTAACAGTGGCTATTTCTAGAGAAATCATGCACAATTAACTAAAGATAAGATAATATATCTAATTTTTATGTCAACAAGTCTTAACTTCCTACAAGTATTGTGTATTCAAATCTGGAATTGGCTTACTGACTATTGGAAATCTATTGTTTCTGGTCATTCTAGTCGTGACTAGGCCTTTGAATGAGCAATGTTGCTTGTCTTGCTAGCAGATGTTCGTGTTCTCACTCTTTCTACTGCATTCTTCTAAAATGTTGTGGTGAATATGCATTGATGTCCATGTTTATCTTGTTGTTGTCATGTGCATTGTCTTATTCATCATCTTTTAAATACTTTGTTTTGTCACAAAATATTTGGATTTAAATAATACATTTTAATTAATATTTCCAAATATTTAAATGAAATTCATAATTCAAAGTATTTATTATAATGATTTATAAATACTGTCTCAAAAATCCATGGGTTGTTTTTACCTTCCCTATAAATTTCTTTTTACTCCCGTAAATCTTTGGATGGATTTCCAAAACCATGTGTTATTTTTTGTAAATCCATGGCTCATAAAACATTTCTTTTGACTTTTATACCTGTAAAAACAAAAATATCTTGCTTCGCTTCCTCTTATGTGTAAAACTTTACATGAAGCTCCCTATTTTTTCTCACCTATGCATTACTTTGATGAAGCTATGATTGCAAAATTTTCCTCTTATTGTCTCTCATGAATTTATTTTCCCGCACCCATGAATTTCTTTTTCTTTTTCGTGTAGCTATAAAATTATCTTACTCCTTGTGCCTGTGAAATTGTTTAACTCCTTTGCGTTTAAAATTATTTTACCCACTTAGTAACCTTCCATTATTTTACCCACTTAGTAACCTTCCATCCTTGGTCTCGCGTGATCTCTTTAAGTTAGCCTCCCATCCACATAGAATTTACTTAGTCTTGCCATCCATACAGTGTTTACTTAGCCTCACATCCAAACAGTGTTTGTTTCATAATCACATGAAATCCATTCCAGCCATATTTATAAAATTCAAACCAAAACAGTTAATGGATTACGGAGGGGGCTAGGCCCTAAGAGATTTAGGGAGAGGGGGGTCCAAAATTACGTGACGGTGACATCTATTTACTTAGTCTTGCCATCCATACAGTGTTTACTTAGCCTCACATCCAAACAGTGCTTGTTTCATAATCACATGAAATCCATTCCAGCCATATTTATAAAATTCAAACCAAAACAGTTAATGGATTACGGAGGGGCCTAGGCCCCAAGAGATTTAGGGAGAGCGGGTTTCAAAATTACGTGACGGTGACATCTGTAAATAACAGTAAAAGTGAAAACCACTTTTCTAGACCCCCTTTGGTTAAATGTTGGAGGGACTTGGGATCCGAAACATATGCACAACCATAGATTATAATATGTACACATATTGATGATTTTAACTTTGGCGGGAAATAATACATGAGTGCACTTTTGGAATAATGGGATTTTCATGTTTTTTAGAATTTAGATTTATTCATTTATTTTTTGAATTAATTTTAATACTTAAAAAATAAATGATTTATCATTTATGGCTTCTTCTTTTTTTTGTCGTGCAAGCTTCAACTTGCTCTTTCCTTTGATCCAGGAATTGGATTTGAGTGAATAATATACCATTGGAAAGTTGCTTCTAAGATATTTTTTATGAAAATATCTGCAGTCTGATCTCATCCAAAAATTTATATGCAAAAATATCCCTAACGCTTAGTACTTGGTGTTGCTTTGCAAATAATTTGTAGGAGGAAATATTATTTGCAACATCTCCAACATAATAATGATCAGTGATAATCAAGCAATCCTATATAAATTATAGGACCCTAACAGTGGCTCCAACTAGGGATGACACTTCCTGGTGAAGTGTCAAGAACACTATAGACTAGTAGCATGATCCATTGGGCCGATCCCCAATCTACAACCTGCTCTGTCAATTAAAACCTCTGTGATGGGTCCCAGCCCACTTGGCAACGCTTTATGCTTTATTTTGACAACCGGATCGATTACGTGGCGGACGAAAGATATTTGCCCGCGGTTCTGTATGTTGGTGGTAACTGGGGTAGTAAATGCGAGACTTAATGGTAGTACTCTGCCTCGGAATGCACCTCAACCCTAACGTTAATGTGGTCTCTCGATTCTTCCTTGGGTTATTGTTCTGTTGCCGTTGAGGGTTTTGTTAGCTCTGCAATGAAATGGTGGGTGCGTTATGCTGTGGTTTCTCCGGCTCTGCAACGAAACTTATGGGTGATATGTCGTGGTTTGGTTGGCTCTGGATGCTGTCTGAGACCTTCGTTTCACCTCTGGTTGTCTTGTTCGTTCATTTGATAGCAAATTTCTTTAGCTGTGGAGGTTGTTCGCCTAGTTTCGTGCTCTGTCCTTGGTAAGTCACGCTGCTACTTTACTGGTTCTTGTATGTGTGGATTTACTGCTTAATTTTCTTGTTTTAGCTGTAATTGTAACGCCTGTTGGTTGTATTCGGCTGTGGTCTGAACTTAATCTCCCTGTTCACTGTTATATGACTTTCACTGTGCAGTTTCTATATGCATTACTGGTTGTCTGAGATTTTTATTCCAAGTTCCATTTCTTGCTATCTCTTTGTGGTTGTCTGCCTTCTCACAACACAGCACTGGTCTTGGTTGGAAGCACAGGGCTTCTCAGGAACGCGCCCTCGATTCAATACAGGTATACTATCCTTCCATGCTTCAATTTTGCCCTTTTCTTCATTCTGGGTCTAACCCAACTTGTCCCTTTTCTCTACAGTTGCTCAGTTTCGTTCGCTGTCTGGGCTATGGCGTCTATCTGTGTCCTCCAGGTAAGAAATTCATTCGACAGGTTGATTTTTTTTTCAGGGTTTTGTTTTCCTCTGCGTTCTTCCTGTACCATACACTAACACTTGTATTTGGCTCCTTGCAGGTCCTTATGGGCGACCTGGGTGGCGTATTCTCCTATGCTCAGCTAAGTTGGTTGCTCGTCTTTTGGGTAGGCCTGAAACTCGTTATCCGCCTGTGTTTGTTGTTTTCTGAGGACGACCCATCCCCTGGTCTGGTTATTTGGTCACTGTATATGCTATTCGACTGTAGTGTTAATTTTATCGGCTCTGTATGAGAAAGTCTGAGAGTCCAGTGTGGCCTCTGGTTGTTTGTCTGATACAAACCCTAACTCAGGGTTTTTCGATTTGGCATGGGTTTTCATCCTTCAGTCATATTCAGCTTCAGTTGTGTCTGGAATGGTCTCTGTCCTCTGGAATGTGGCTCGGCTCTACCAACATTGCTGTAGATTTTTGTTCTGGACAATTGAAATGAAATTTTAATATAAAAGAGTGTATGGTTGTTTTGTTACCTCGGCATATTCGGCTTTGTCCGTCGTTTGTTCTTCTGTGCGTTCGAACTTTGGAAAACTTGTGAGCGTGACTGGTTGTATTACTCGGTCGTTGTTAACTGAACATTGTAAATTTGAAATGTTGCTCCACCGTGTGCGTAAAATAAGTATGTGACTGTTAATTTGATGACTCTAAATTCGTTAAAATTCTATCTGCTTGGTTTATATTCAACTGTGAATTATGTTTACACAGTAGCCATGACAATGTAATAATTTATATTGATACAGTAGCTCGTTAGATGATGAAAACGTAAATGAAAGTCAACACATATTTGTACAGACAATTTAGATGGACAATAACTTCTCTGGTTTTGAATGCTTGGTCTTTTCTATTTCTGAATTTACTCAACTTCCCTTTCCTTGAACTGAACCCCTTTCTGTTACATGTATTTTGGCTTTATAGCCCTCTGTTTTCAGTTGATGCTTGCAGTTAGTTTAACTGTTACAGAAAATGGTTACATAACTTCTACTTTTATAACTATACTCATGTGGTATTCCAAGACATGTAGGAACAGTTGATTGCTATTTCCCTAATTACATGGACTACTTTCTAATTAACAATCAAAACTACAACAATCCTAAACTGGAAAATAAAATAGGTATCTAACTTTTGCTGATTCTATAAAATAACATAAAAAGAAAAATTATTCCCATAAAACTTTGACAGTTCAATCGGTCACTAGCTGTTGAACCTGGTTGGATTTCTGCCCAATTACAGTGAGCTGGATGCTCCTGCATCAGGCTCCCGGGGTGAAAAGAGATCATGACTCCAGTTCATGAGCTTCTCTACCGATGTTCTTGTTCGTTCAATCTGCCTGGCGTCAAGCCATGAGCTGTCCTCAATCGGACGGTTCTTCCACTTGACCAGGTACTGAAAATAATTTTTCCGCCGAGTACACCTAACTACCTGAGTTTCGAGGATGCCTTCAATCTCAAGGGGTTGGACATAAGGCATCTGTCTTTTCCAAGTTTCTCCGTCTTCCTGGGTGTTCTGCGTGGATTTTCCAGGTCCATCTTTCTTTTCCTCTGCCAGATCGTCTGTGTATGGGAACAGATCTGCTACATTGAAGATAGGTGAAATGCTTATTCCAGGTGGCAGTTGTGTTTCGTAGGCATTTGCTGAAAATTTTCGCAAGATCTTACAAGGTCCTATCTTTTTGTACTTTAGTTTATTGTATGTACCCTTAGGGAAACGTTCCTTACGCAAGTGTACCAGGACTTCGTCCCCCACCTCAAAATGAACTTCTCTTCTCTTTATATCTGCATGTTGTTTATACTTTGAGCTGCTATCCTGTAATTTTGCCTTCCCCTGTTCATGTAAATCCCTCATTGCCTTAGCAAAATCTTCTCCATCCGCACTCCATTGTTCCTGTAAACCAAGATCCCGAAGTTCATGAACTCCACGAGGGTGCATGCCATATAGGATCTGAAAGGGGCTGAGACATGTGCTACGATTCGGTGAATCGTTGTAAGCAAACTCTGCTTGCGCTAGCACTCGGTCCCACATCCGTGAATTTTCCCCGAATAAGCTACGTAATAGGTTTCCCAAACTCCTGTTGACAACCTCTGTCTGCCCGTTGGTTTGCGGGTGATAAGCATAACTGTAGCTTAATTGGGTGTTCATTTTTTCCATAAGGTACGCCAAAAATGTCTCGTGAACTTCACGTCTCTGTCCGATAGGATGGTTGTTGGTAACCCATGTAACCTAACAATCTCATTAAAAAACAAGTGAACCACGTGAGTGGCGTCACTAGTTTTCCGACAAGGTATGAAATGTGTCATTTTTGAGAAACGATCCACCACTACCATCACTGAATCATAACCTTTCTGCATTTTTGGCAGTCCTAAAACAAAATCTAGACTAATAGAATCCCATGGTCTGCCTGGAACAGGTAATGGCATATATAATCCTATGTTCTGGCTGTGTCCCTTCGCTAATTGAGACACCTTACACTTAGTCACAAAAAGTTGTACGTCTCATCGCATTCTTGGCCAAAAATAGAAATGACTAAGTTGCTCCAGGGTCTTATCTATACCAAAGTGTCTAGTCAAACCCTCGCTGTGTTTTTCGCGAATAATATTCTCCCTCATAGAACAATTGGGGATACATAGTTGTCCTCCCTTAAATAGAAATTTTTCCTGTATATTGTAATCTAACCAAGGACTATTACCCCTTATCAAAGGGTTCTGGCACGCCTCATAGGCTTCTCTGAAATCTGTATCTGTTTTGTAAAGATCTCGTAAATGTTCAAAACCCAAAACCTGTACAACACTCTCCTGTAAAAGTAAAGCCTTTCTACTTAATTCGTCGGCCACCTTGTTTGCTTGTCCACTAATATGTTTCAGCACAAAATTAAAACTCTGTAAGTACTCCACCCATTTGGCATGTTTATGATTGAGTTTTTGTTGCTGCATTACATATTGCAATGCAGAATTACCTGAAAACAACACGAATTCATTCCCTAATAAATAATGCCTCCAGTGTCTTAAATCCTGTACCACTGCATAAAATTCTTTGTCATATGAGGAGTACTTCTGCCTACTCTCATTCAGTTTTTCGCTGAAATATGCCACAGGCCTGTCCTCCTGACTGAGTACATCCCCGATCGCTGTTCCGCTAGCATCACAACGTACCTGAAATAATTTCTGAAAATCTGGTAGCCTGAGAATCGGTCTTTCCGTAATTTTTTTTTTAAATAGTTGAAAACTTTTTTCTGCTGCTTCTATCCATCAAAAAGGTTGGCTGGCCTTTTTGATGGTTTCTAACATAGGAGCAAAAATCCCGCTAAAATTCTTAATAAACTTTCTATAGAAACTTTCCAATCCATGGAAACTACGTACCTCAAACAAGTTTTTCGGTGACGGCCAATTTATTATTGCTGTTACCTTTTCCGGATCCATCTTTAGTTCATTTTCTGCTATCACAAATCCCAAATAAATTAATTCCCTCTGCAAAAATGTAAATTTCTTCAAATTTATTAGTAGCTTGTTCTGCTGTAGCTTTTCCAACACTTTGCGCACATGCCAGAAGTGTTCCTCTTTTGTCTTGCTGAAGATAAGGATGTCATCTAAATAAACTATTACAAATTTCCCAATATACTCCTTCAACATCTCATTCATGAGTCTCATGAATGTGCTGAGTGCATTGCTCAACCCAAATGGCATGACCAACCATTAATATAATCCCTCATTTGTTTTAAAATCCGTTTTCCACTCGTCTCCTTCTCGTATCCGAATCTAGTGATATCCGCTTTTCAAGTCTATTTTAGAGAAGTAAGCTGCCCCACTTAAACAGTCCATCATATCATCCATACGCGGTAACGGAAATCTGTACCGGATGGTGATTTTATTGATGGCCCTTGAATCGGTGCACATCTGCCACTCTCCTCCCTTCTTGGGGGCGAGGACTGTTGGCACAACACATGGGCTCAAACTTTCCCTTATTAAACCTTTGTCCAATAGTTCTTGCACCTGTTTTCTGATTTCCTCATTATCCTTGGGGCTCATTCGATAGGCTGCTTTATTTGGTAAACTGGCTCCGGGTATAAAGTCAATATGGTGACTGATACTCCGCTTGGGGGGTAACTTGTTGGGAAAGTCATCCACTACTATATTCGTAAATTCTTCCAACATTTGCTGTATTTCCACAGGTAAATCTGTTATCTCTGTATGTAAGAGAACTGTCCTTGTTTTTTTGACTACAGCATAACTTATTTCGCTGTTCTCAACCTGTTTTAAAAACTGCTTCCCGCTCACTAGCAATGCTTTGGTTTCGTTTGTTTCAACTGTTTCCTTCTCTTCTTTGATAGGCACAAGGGTATGCCTGACCCTGTCTTTCTCGAATTTATAACAATTCATTGCTCCATCATGTGTCACCTTCCTATCATATTGCCAAGGCCTGCCCAACAATATGTGACATATGTCCATCGGCATGATGTCACAAATGATTTTATCCTTATATCGAATTATTTGAAATTCAACCTCACTTTCCTCGTCTACCAGTAATTGGTGCCCCTTTTGTAACCATGAAACTCTATACGGACTGGGGTGCTTTAAACGCTTCAGCCCCAGCTGTTCCACCATTTCTGTGGATACCAAATTGTCCGTACTTCCACTGTCGATTATCATCTTACAACACTTACCCTGTGATTTGCAAATTGTCCTGAACAGAGCTTTCCGTTGTGTCTGTTCGACACTCTCATCAACTGGTTTCAATAGTACCTTATGTAGCACTAAAGCTTCTCCCGTTTCTGGGGCATTCTTTGCCTCTTGAGGGGGTGTTGCTGTTTCCACTGGTTGCGCCACATACGCGCCTCGCTGTCCAGCTGAATCTGTTTCTGGGCACTCAAACGAACGGTGCCCCCACTTGTGGCATCTATAACATTGATAACCAGTTCCCCTTCCTCAGCCATTTCCTCTGCCGCGTTGGAATGATCTACCACCGCTCACTCCGTCTCCTTTTTCTGTTGTTCCCGAAGTCCTCGAACTGCTGGCTTCCTCACTATTGCTGGCAGTCCGGCCCCAACCATAGGACTGGCCTCTCCCTTTGGCAGATCCTCGTCCTCTCCGGGCATTCTGTCTTCGGTTAATTTTCTCCTCTGCTTTAATTGTGCTCTGGTATGCCTCCTCAGTATTATTTGGAGACAAAATACTTATTTCATCCAAAATATCCATCCTTAGTCCATTAACATATCGGGCTGTCCTTTCTACCGTATCTTCTGTATATCCGGCTCGCAAATTCACTCGGTAGAATTCCTCTGTGTACTCCTTCACAGTCAGTCCCCTCTGCCTCAAGTTCTGTACCTGTCTATGTAACGCGATTTGATAATCCCTGGGTAGAAATCTGCCCTTTAATTTGGCTACCATCCTTGTCCAAGTTTTAATCGGTGTTTTGTTCAACCTCTTCCTCTCGTTCTAGACACTATCCCACCACAGAGCTGCATGTCCTTTCAGCTTTGTTGCTGCAAATTTGACTCGACAGTCTTCACTAACTTCCTCACATTCAAAATACTTGTCCATCTCACTAATCCAATCTAACACAACATCAATAGACAAACTACCATCGTATGTCGGGAGTTCTGGCTTTGGTCTACTATTCGAGAATAAGACAGACTTCAGCAATTTCACTTCTGCTGATTCACCTTCAGGTCCATCTGCTGCCACTTTTACTTCTTCTTCACTCACATCACCCATTTCTGGATCTCTTCGCCTGCCTGCCTCTACTGCTTCCAAACGAACAGTAAGAACTCTGAGTTCTTCTCGTAATGCCTCATCTGCCATTCTACGAGCACCTCGGCCTCGTCCTCGTCTACCTATGTCCATTTTTTTTTAAATCTCTTTAACTTCAAGCCCTGATACCACTCCGGTGTAACCCAGCCCAAAGGTCTACACTTTACACTTTACACGCGGGAAAGAAAGGTATACGTGGCAATAAAAATCTTGAACTATGATTGTCCGCAGGATTTTATGTTAGGTTGGTAGCTGGAGAGTTAATGCTTGCAGTGAATGTTCTGTACTCTGCCTTGAAATTGCTCCCACTCGCTCTTCGTGCCTTAACCCTTTTCCTTATGGCGATTCTGGATCATTCCTCCGCTTCCTCTGCGCTGAAGGTTCCTGGTCGAGGGTTTCTTGGTTCCTTTTGTGAACATTGTCTGCTCTGCTCCGTTGGTATGTTCAACTCTCTGTGCAGGAAAAAACTCGGTCCCTCCTCTATTCGACCTACTTGCAACTGTAATGGAAATGGCGTTTGGGTTTAGTGGTTATTCGGCTTGGTTCCGTGGTTCAACCTTGGTAAGTGTTACTGTTTTTTCCTCCCATGCATGCGCGTATTCTTTAAGGTATTTTTTCAACGTTTGTTGCTGGTTTCAATATCTTGCTGGTCTGTGTGCATCTTTGTGGTTTTTGGTCGAGGCTTTATAGCCGTTTCTGAAAGTCACTGTGATTTTATTGTGTCTCTTGGACCCTTGTTATTCCTGGTTCAAATCTGGTTAAGTCTTGTTCGCTTGCCATTGTTTTGGACTCTCACAATGCGGCACTGTATTTGTCTCGAGCACAGGACCTCTCGGGCACTCGTTCTTCGTTCAGAACAAGTAATACCTCCTGTCCTTGTTTCAATCTTGCTCAGCTTCTGCTACTGGAACTTACCGACTTTGGCTCCTTTGGTCTACAGTCGGTCAATTTCTTCAGAATGTCACACGGTTGTCTTCGGCTTCGTTCTCCCAGGTAATTCACCGTTCTGTTAATTTTCCACAAGGATTTGCACATTTATTTATAATTCTCCTCCTTACTCTATTCTTAATACAATCGGTTTGATGGTTGCAGGTCGTTGTTGGCAACCTAGGCGTGCGTATCGTCCAGTGTTTAACTTGTACAGTTTACTTGTTCTTGGGTAGGCCTGAATCTCAAACGTCTGGTTGTAGTTTGCTTAATAACACGGTTCTATAGACTTGCTCAGGTCTTTTGGTCGCTGTATGGATTTTAGTTTGGCTGTATTCCTTTCGGTCACTCCTGTGTTAAGTTTTAAAAGAGATGGAAGTCGTCGTTGGTTGGTTTTTTGTCAAACCCTAGTCCAGGGTTTTCTGGTTTATGAAGTTTTCCGACTATGCGTCGTATTTTACTCTATGTATATTAGTAGACTCTGCTTTTACTCTATCAATTAGGCATGGAAGTAATAATAATAAGTTTAGTCATAAGAGTATGGAGAGTCATGGGAGTAACTATTAGAGGATTAGAGGCCCTAGCTTGGGATGAAAATCACATTAATTTTTGATGATGAAAATATTTTTCTCATCATCGAAAATCAATGCAGTGTAGCATGTGTTTGAATGTTATTCTTGTGCAAACTAATTTATTATTATTTACTTTGCGTTAATATTTTTATTTGGGAATCATTCTTGTGTATTAATTAAAATTGGACTTTTATTTCTCTATCTATAATCACTTTAATTTTGACTCTAGTCATTTTATTATATTTATTTTATCATATCTACTATAAGTAGGTTGCATCATGCTACTCTAAATTATTATAAATCATAAGATTTGTTTCTTACTGATTTCAAATCTATCATCAATTTGATTCAATTTAATATCATATATATTCACCTACTTTAATATGATATATTCACCTCCTTTTCCCTTCATATATTATATAGAGAAGTGATAAGTGATATATTACCTATTTTGCCCTATTTTATTATATTTAAGTGATAAGGCATAAGTGATGAATGATCTTTTAGCATTAGGATCACTAACATGAATTGACACAATTGGATATTTAAGTGATAAGCCATAATAACTCTCTAATTCACACTGTTTCATTATTCACTTATCCTATCCATGAATAAGATCCAATATGTAGAAATCTTGGTTGATGTTTTAATCCATGGATTTAGGCAAGAAAGCCAATGATCTTATGCAATGAAAACTGTAATGTTTATTTTATCTTAATATTGAAGATAAATATAGGGTTTATGGATGTTAGTGTACTTAGAGGAATGATCGACGATTAACCCTTATTGAATCATAGGAAAATATTGAATGACTTATATAGAATATGGAATCCATTACAAATTAGTTGTTTATTGATTTGAATATGGGTATAAACTTTTTAAATGTGGCAGTTTTTGCAAAAAAATCATACATGGCATGATGGAAAATATCCATTGATAGGTTAACCTTTGGTATAGTCCAAACTTGATAAACATGACAATATAGATCTAATTTCAAGGATTGGTATTCTCATGATAAGTATAAACTTCATTGAGTAGTGAAGGAATCTTGTTAGGCATGGAAGTACTAATAATTATTTTAGTCTTTGGGGTATGGAGAGTCATGGGAGTAACTATTAGAGGGTTAGAGGCTCTAACTTGAGCTGAAAATCACATTAATTTTTTTATGATGCAAAGTATTTTTCTCATCATCCAAAATCAATATAGTGTAGCATGTGTTTGAATGTTATTCTTGTGCATTCCAACATGAGAACATTTGTCAAGACAGTTTTTGAATTGGATTGATTTGTAAACTGCCATTATTATTCTGCTGGGGTTGTTCAGCCCAATAGACCATGTAATATTCCATCATTCCATCACAATATATATTTATTTTTCGTCACTCTCCCATAATCTAAGACATTTGCAAAAAATAAATACAGTATTCATTTTATTGAATTAGTTTTTTACGGGGATTAGAAAACCCATTAAACATGGTTGAAAATGGACATTATGCATAGAAGTTTCTTGTTATCACAATCCAGGACAAGTCATTATTACTTATTTTCTATACACTATTGTGACAAACAAAGTCCTCCAAAGGAAAAGGAATGTACTTGGTAGGAAAACAAACAATGAAGCATATTATATTGCACTGATAGAAGGCTTAGGAACAACTAGGGAGTATGCATCCAATTGAATCGTAGTATTCAACAATTCTGAACTTCTGTGCAACTAGATGAAAGGCATGTACCAAGTCAAAAAGGAGAAATTAAAACAGCTACATGGAGAAGAAAAAACTATTTCTAGTCAATTTCAATCTTTTAGTATATGTCATGGTGCAAATGTTAATAGGATGTCTAGTGATCTATTATACGGGGCAATGATAATTCAATATTTGTGTGCAAAAGATGAATTGGTGTCAAGAAGCTCTCCATAAAAATTTATTGATGGACATTGTATGATAGCTTTGATATGTGTGTGTTTTTTATTTATAAATGTGGTTTTCTTAATGACCATGTGTTTCTTTCAATACTTTACTAAGTGTTTCCCCACTGTGCAAGCACAACTCACTAAACCTGACACGTTTTAGAAAAAATGTATTTAATTCTCAAAATGTGAACTTTAACATTTGTGTTTTTAGTGTTGAGTATTTTAAATGAAGAATATACACCAAATAATTTTGAGGAAACCCTTGGATAGTTACATTTATTTGGCTTATTAATTTTCTTAATTCTTGATTTTTTCAAATAGTAATTTTAAAGATTTTTAAATGCATGAGTTAACTTGGGTTTTTTAAAGATCACATTGCTATATATATATATAATATATATATATATATTATATATATATATATAAATATATATAATATATATATATATAATATATATATAATATAAATATATATATATATATATATATATATATATATATATAGATATAGATATAGATATATATATATAATTGAGGGCCTGGATCATCACATGAGTAGTCACGAGTTGATTGTCTGAGGCGTAAATGGGATAGTGCATCAATTGAGTCTCATGCATCGACTAGAGGGTAATTTTTATGCATGCCAATGAGATTGATCATGGATCAAGGAGAGTATCATATGAACCATGGGAAGGCCATCGTTCACTACATCATCATCTTGCTATATATATGTTTATGTGCAAGTTCTTGAATGATATTCATATAATCATATGTACATACATATTGAATTGTTTTTTTTCAATTTAGCTTTATTAATTTATAATATATTCCATCTTTTTTAGGAGCATCTCTCACTAGGCGAAAGATAGTATCATACCAATAAATGGAGATCCATTGTTCACATCAACCTGGTATGGTAAATATATGTTTATGTGCATTTACTTAAAATGATAAATAGGTAGAATCATATGTACATACATAAATTTAATAGATTTTTATGAATTTAACTTAATTGATTTATAATTTCTATTTTTTTTGGAAGCTTCTCTAACTAGGTTGCTGTGTGAGGGTGCTCAACATTCTCCCGGTGGTCAAAAATCTCAATCAACTCATGTGCTTGGGTGTGATGGTTCTCAACCATCTCTGGGTGGTCATGAATCTCAATCAGATCATGATCCTCATCATCTTGGTAAATTATATAATTTATTCTTTTATGTTAAAAGAAATTTGTACATGTAAATGAATTGTAAGTACATATATGTGTACTACATATCTATCTTGCATGTGTATAAATACATTGACATGTTTCAATATTTATGTAATTATATTGAAGGAGGGGGTGAAAATGTTGACTGAAGTCAATGTAGGTGAAGTAGAGAAACTCAAGAAGAAGATCATATGCCAAATACCACCTATCCATCTGGTATTCCTAATGAGATTTCTTGGGAAACAAACTTCTAACAATGTACGTTACATATGTGCATAAATCATTAATCAAAATTAAAGAAAGATCTTGGGAGTTTGGAGCTCCCTGCAAAGAGTTGAGAAAGCTTAGAAATAGTCGTGCACTCTTTAAGTTCATTTCTTTATATTTACAAGAACCTTTGGCCAACAATTGATGACTTTATATATAAGATGAGGCATAGAAAGGAAACAATGATGGGTCTTGATAAATGGGCCGAGGTAAGTAGGAGGGTTACAAAAGCACATACCAAATCTATGTTTAATTTCAAATAAGGGTAAAAAAGAAAGATGCTTAAGGTGCAATATTTCAAGCAATTTGAAATAGCCCACCATTTGTATGATAGGTTCCTTGGAGAGTATGGCAAGCTGCCATGCAATGATGAGGTTCCACATTTTTTTTGCAAAATTGTTTTATGAAAAACTATTTTTGGGTATGAAAGTTGATTATACTAACATTCCATCTAAATTTTATGGTGTTGAGAGAGGTTGGACATATGAATGTAAGGGTGCATTAAAGGATACTGATTTTCCTTGTCCTTCGCCACCTTTAGTACCTCAACCTCCATGTCTCATAACTTTGCGGTCGGAGATGGATGGAACTTCTTAGATTAGTCAAGAAGCAAAGGATGCCATTTTATATAACATATAGACTACATTGTTTGGAATTGATGTCGGTATAAATCAACAAAGAGCATGAGTTGATGCACGTGCTAATTTTGTATATAAATCATATGTGGAGATAGATAATATGAATATTGAAGAGGTTAAAGTGTATACAAAGGCTCGTTGTTATGGTTGGAAAGACCTAATTGGTCATGTGGAAGAGGGCGTGGGATCGGTATGTGTTAATGTTTAGGGTGGATATTTTAAGGTAATGTGTTGGCTTAGCGTGTCTTGACCCAGGTTCAGAGTTAGTTGCACCAACCAACAAAACCCTACACTGCTGGCCCTTTCAGCAACAACCTGCATAGCGCAGGCTATAGTTTCACTTGAAGTAGTATTAGGGGATGAAAGAACCAAGTTTCTACATCCAGAGACGAATGTGATGTCTTTTAGTACCTTAGATCTGCTTTCATGCAGATCGATAATCTCCTAGGGATCCTTTAATACAACTAGGTTAACTAGTTTCAAGACCTTCCTGAAGGCCTATGGCCAACAATCGCAGACCTAAAATAGTTGATTTATCTACTTTTGTGCATCAAAAAGTAACCATAGATCAGATTTTTTGTAGATCTACTTAATGCATTGGAAAACATAAGAAGAAAAACATGTACTTCACGGAAGTGGCTAAGCATTCATTTCGTACATTACTAAGACATATTCAATAAAGTCACGTAGCATTCAATAATTATTTCATAAAACATAACATTAATCAACAACATATAATATAAAGAGATGCAATGGAAATACACAGTAATTCTGCAAAAAGTATTCTTTATTAATCTTGAATTCACCGATTATATACTCTCTATCCTGCGCACATATTTCTAGGGGTCCACGCACTCAGCTATGAACTCTACCTGGGCCTCCTACACACTTAGCTGTAGGAGTCGTCCCTTCTCTATCTAAGTGCACGAGGCAGAGCCTTCCTGCCTTAGCTCTTGCCTAAGACAACTAAACTCTTTTCTGTACCCAATTCTCTCTCCAAACCTATCTTCTTGTACTACTAAGACTCGCTAAGAATAAACTATTTATAGATTTTTCAATACAATGCCAAGGTTCGCAGACCATGGGTGAATCTCAAAACCGGCTAAGCCCCTTTATGTGCTCCACATCCGCATATCGCAGAGACTTAACATCTTTTACAAAATTGTATACAAAATTTGGGTTAACTAATCCCAAACTAACCTAGGGGACCCCATCCCAACATAATTTAATGTATGCGTTAATGTTTATTGACATACATTTTGTAAATTTTTCAGATATAATCTAACATGAATGTACCATATGTTCACCATTTGCAGTTAAGTCACTTTTTGAATGAAAAGTTTGATAATCTCATGGTGTCGGGGTTAGGTTCAAATCAAGATATGTTGAGATATGTTAGTTTTTTTTTTAAGAGTTCATGTTGATACTATTAATTTACTTTTATTATATCGGTATTGTGAAGACATATTTGTAAAATAAATAATTACATATATAATTAAATGTTAACAAATTTCCATTCCATTTGGAATTTTCGACACAATGCCACTCTCTTCCTCCCTATTAGGAGATGTTTCAAATATTCGCTTATCACAAGTATTGAATATTTCACTTAATTTTTGTTATAAATTGAAGCAATTTTCATTTAAAAAATCAGATCTCTATCTTACAATTTTAAAATTTTAAAATTTCAGGTTTGCGGAGAAAATTTCCCTACTTTAGGTACATTAGCAATGGAGTCAGCTATGGGGAAAGTATCGTGTAGACAATTTGAAAAAGTTATATATATATATATAATATAATATATATATATATATATATATTATAAATATTGTGATTTTATGCATTTTCATGTGTAATTTTAATTTTTTAATATATACATGTACATGTATTGTATAGGGCATCCATGGGGGTGCAATGTAGGGGGAACACCATGAGGTATTGCATGGAATTTGAAACTTGAGTTGGTTACAAGAATTGGATCGTCTAGACAATTTGAAAAAGTTGTTACTTGATTTTTTTAATATTGCTAATTTATGCATTTCAATGTGCAATTTTAATTTTTTAATATATACATGTACATTTATTGTACATGGTATCCATAAGGTTGCAATTCAAGATAAACACCACGAGGTATCACATGGAATTTGAAAATTGAGTCAACTACGAGGATTAGACCGTCTACACAATTTTAACAAGTTGTTACAATTTTTTTAATATTATGAATTCATGCATTTTCATGTGAAATTTTAGATTTTTTATATATATGTGTACATGTGTTGTACATGGCTTCCATGAGGGCACAATGAAGGGGGAACACCACAGAGTAGTGCATGGAATTTGAAACCTTTTATAATTTTGTTTTGCTGGTAAACTTCTCATTTAATTTTAAAACAATCAAATTTTAATTTAAAGTACACAATGTTATGTATATATGCATATTACACATGTTTTCAAGGAACCCATGATTTTGATGATAGCACGAGGATGTTGATAGATCATTTATTTTAGCGAGATTCTCTTTGATGGAAATTATATTTGACAATATTTTTATTCTATTTACTTTTATCATGATATAAATTTTGGACACATTTAAAGTAAAACTCTTTATTATGAATTGATATTTAATATGCTAATTTTCGAGTTTATACATTTTGTATGATGATTCTTATAATTTTAGTAGAAGATAATATGGAATTGGCTTCAAATTATTAGGTTTTGTGAAGTTGTTTAATGTCTAGTAAAATTGAAAATTACAAAACATGATGCATTTTGCATTCATGAATCTTATCATGGTGTATATGTCTAAAACAATCTTAACTTAAAATTTCATTATAAAATATGGTATACATTTTGCATTCGTGAAGAGATCATCATCTTGTATAGAAGAGCTACTATGGATGTGGGTTAATACTTAAATTTTAATATAAAGTTGTTCAAGGCAAACATCCTATAAAATTGAATTATAAAACACGGTACATTTTTCATGATGCATGGTTTGATGCTTAAAGGTTTTACATTTAAGTTCATGAATATGAATCAATGAAAGTAAATTTTCATTTAATTGGTATAGTTTGCACGATGATTCTTATAATGTTAGTATATGATTCTTAGGTTTTCTTCAAAGATGTTTTGTCAAGTGGTTTAATGAAAAATAAAATTACAAATTACAAAACATGGCACATTTTGCATTTGAATGAATCTTATAATGGTGTAGATGTCTAAAACAAACATATAACTTAAAATTTCATTATAAAGCATGGTGCATGTATACATTTTTCATTTCTGAATAGATTATCATCTTGTATAGAAGGGCTACTATGGAAGTGGGTTGATACTTAATTTTTAATATAAAGTTGCTACCCAACCTTTGATACCCTTTGTAATGTTACAATTTCCCCATACCAAATTTTCAAGTGATATATGTTTCAAGTTAAATGATAAGTAGAATTCATGCCATTTTGGATTTCATTACTACCCACCAAAGTTCTCAGATCAACCTTTGTTTGGTTGTTCTAGTTAATTGCAAATTTTTTGTTTGATGTAAGATTTCAAGTTATAGTTTGTGAGTTTAATCAACAAAAATAAACATTTAAAATAAGTAAAATTTTACATGATGCATGGTTTTATGCTTAAAGGTTTTACATTTAAGTTCATAAATATGGAGCAATGTTTGTAAATTTGCAAAATTACAAAAATTGCAAATTACAAAACATGGTACATTTTGCATTCATGAATCTTATAATGGTGTAGATGCATAAAACAATCATATAACTTAAAAGTGCATAGTAAAACACCTAGTACCTTTTATTTTGCATTCATGAATAGATCATCATATTGTATAGAAGGGCTATTGATACTTAAGTTTTAATATAAAGTTTCTCAAAGAAAACATTCTATAGTAAATTTGCATTTAGTGAGTACCTTGTATGACTCACATATGTAGTGTTTTAGAACCCAACTTTTGATACCCTTTGTAATAGTTATAGTTTCCCCATACCAACTATTCAAGTGATATATGTTTCAAGTTAAATGATAAGTAGAATGCATGCCATTTTGGATTTAATTATTACTCGCCAAAGTTTTCATGGATCAACCTTTGCTTGGTTGTTCTAGTTAACTTCCAACTCTTTGTTTGATGCAAGGTTTCAAGTTATAGTTTGTGAGTTTAATAAAAAATAAACATTATTTAAAACATGTTACATTTTTCATGAGACATGTTTTGATGCATAAAGGTTTTACATATGAGTTCATGAATATGAAGCAATGTTCGTAAATTTTCATTTAGTTGGTACATTTTGCATGATGATTCATATAATATTAGTAGAAGATAATATGGATTTGGGTTCATTCTTAGATTTTGTGAAGTTTTTTCTTGAGTTGTTTAATGAATAATAAAATTTCAAATTACAAAAACATGGTACATTTTGCAGTAAAGAATCTTAAAATGGTACATTATAACTTAAAATTGTAGATTATAAAACATAGTACATGTATACATTTTGCATTCACGAATAGATCATCATCTTGCTTAGAAGAGCTGCTATGGATATGGGTTGATACTTAAATTTTAATATAAAGTTGTTAAAAGAAAACATATTATAAAATTGCATTATAAAACATACATTCTAAATTACCTTCTTTGTCTTAAAGTGTACTTTCAGATACTATTGTATTTTTTTTATGAAATTTCAGAAAGCTTAGAGTGTGAGAGTTAAAAATTGTAATGTTGAATCAACTGAGGTTGCATTAATCTCAAAAGTTCCATTAAAGTAAATGAAATTTTCAAATATTAAATACTATATGTGGATCACACATTGTCAGTTGTAATAGGTTTTGTATGCACTACATGTATAGGAAACACACAATAAAATGCATTTTTTTGAGCTACTGAGATGTATGAGAGATACAAAACATTTGAAATTGATGGTAATGTGATTTTAATAAAGTAAATAATGTTCCTAAGATAGCACTAAAAATATATGAAAAGATAAAATGGTGACGTATAAAAGAAAAATGCAGTGCAAACATGATAGTTGTGCAATCAACAACAAACAAGAAAATTGTGATATGCTACCTCATTACATTATAATAGTATTTGGGATCTTTGAATTTATTTTTAACTTAGCAACAAAGCCACCATATTAATGAAAGTAATTTTGTAATACTTAGTACTAGCTAGAATGAACAACTTAAGACTGCACAAAAAGAAAGGCCAACAATCTACTTGAACTATTTCTCAAAGATGGATGCAAGGAGAAGATATTGTTGGGTAGTTCAATTAAAAAAATTCTATTGGAATGCAATCCTCAATGATTTATTCATGGTTAGCTTTTGACATTTTCCATTTTTTTAATTTTAATTTTTTTCTTGATTGAACTTCTATCAATTTTATGCGTGCTGCACACAACAAGTGACTATATTGACAAGTTATGGCATAGGGTCGATAGTCTTTAAAGTAAACATGGCTCTTGGTTTTATGAGTTTCTTGGAAAAATATCCTTTCAGTATAATAGACCCTCTTTCATATATAAAACCATTACAATCATATTCCCCTAATAATTTCATCTTTTGTTCAGTGCACTGCATCAAATAATACTTGTTATGGATGCTATGTGATATAGATATTTCATTCTAACACTATAAATATAAGAATATACTGAAATTATTTTTGATTTTTCCATTTTGGGTTTCAAGGGTAAAATCTCTAAATAAATGTGTGTGTATCGTTACATCTCTTTTATTTTTATTAGCAATCTATGTTGTAGTGATTGATTGTGTAACACCCCTCCATTGCATGTAAAACTATGCTAGCCTAAGAAAACAAAATCTAGGCCTGATGTGTAACAAGAAAAATTGATACTTTATTATTACATAAATAAATAATTTTATTGCTTGGAAAAGTGAGACACTAAGAGATGCGATTCTTCCCAAGGGATAATTCTTTCATGATACGGCTTATATATCTAATTCTAGATAAGCTTGATGGATTTGAGATAATTATCCATTAAGTTACTTAGCTAAAGAAAGATGATAAGTGTAAGAAAAGCATAAAATCCTTGTAGGAGAGAAAAGCAAGATTTTATGAGGAAAAGTTTCGCAAGAGGGAAATGCGAGCTTTTCTAAGAAAATCCTAGGTGAATGGATAAAAAGATCCATAAAAGCGGAATGCTGCTAATGGAAACCATATCATTAAACAGGGAATTAAATACCCATCAAAGTGATCAACAAGATGCAGTTGATCCATGGCAAGAAATCTCGGCTCGGTGGTGAATTGGTGAAAGCCAGTTCTAGGTTGGGTGGTGGTGCTCGGTTTTCCAAGTGATATTCTTTCAGATAATCTGGTCTGCATGAGATGTTATGTATGTTGGATTCCTACCCTCTTTATTTTCAATTCCTTTAGCATATGTGAGAATTTTTTTAAGTCGTCCTTGCTATGAGATATTGTATGTGATCACTAAAAATCTTTATAATTTCATGTGTTAATTATGTCAATGAGATGATTATATGTGGTGGTATGGGACAATTATTGCACATAAATGCCATCCAAGTTAAGTTTGGTAAAGGAATCTAATAAATGGGTTTTATACAATAATTTTTTTGTGGTACATCTTGGAAATTAGGTGCTATCTCAGCTTTTAAGATTGTGAATAGTAGGCCTGAGATACTATATCTACATAATTACATTCTAAGGCTTGAATTGGGTAAGCCTATGGTTCAGGTCATATATTTTATGCATTATAGAGTGGAATGCATCTACCGAGGCTTGTATTACATAAGATACATTTCTCTCTCCTTTGGACAATGTCAGTAGGACTATGATCATGATTCATGGTCATGATAAGAAAATTTTCTATTAATGTTAATGCTAATGGTCATGATTAAGGAAATGCTCATTGAATAAGTAGGGCTTTCCTTCCATTCTCTACATGGAGGTAGGAAGTTGGTCATCCAAGTGCAGGGATTGAAATTTAGGAGGTACACCTATGCATATCTTCATTGTTATTATAGGTGTATGTAGAACCTAACTCAAGGGAGAGCAGTTCTGGTCTGGCTAGGAAAGATGAGATGGAACGAAAGCCTTTCTGAAACCTCCTATTGTTTAAAATGGAGATTCCATATAATACCATTTCATAAATTTTTAGTTTGAATTTTGATATTTATCTAATACATGGACATCCTATGCAAATCAACCTCATTTCATCGCAAATGATAATTGAAATATTTAGCAATAATGGTAATTGTTTTTTTTTTATGGACGTTATTATATTCCTGACCTTAGTCCTGAAGCTTAGATTCGAAGTCATAATTCCATGCCTACTATCGCTATCCACCAAGTCAACGTTAGCGCTCATACAAGGCATCAAGAGGAGCAACTCACAGGAGCCAATGGACGTCAATGGTGGCTACATGGGAGCGTTTCTCATGCGTACAGTTCGCGTCACGGAAAATATGGGTAATACAACGTTATATGACTTCTAGCTTTTCTTATAGTCGGTCATGAATGTTCCATGCGTCTGATTTCTATGTTGAGAGCATGCTTTCTAGATGAGGACTTCAATTTTTCCTAGGGTTAAAGTGAATATTTAGTCTATTAAAGATATTAAAAATGATGGGATAGGTGTGGGAAATTCTCCAATCTCATTGATATAAATAGCAAACGAATGTAGTCCATCAAAGTTTAAATGGCTCTTTTAATTGATCTTTGTTTGGAAGATATTACACAATTATAATAATATTAATAACAACTTAATAGGAATATATGACTTTTCAAGTGCAAGACAAGACTCAAGTTCATGTTAATTCATGATATTTTGGAGTAATTTATGTCTAAATTTTTTTGGAAGATTCTTGCAAGATTTAATCATTATGGAAGTATATATTAGTCCATTAGATTATAATTGGAACGTTTTTATTTTATTTTATCAATTCATTAGCTCAAATATCAAAAAAAAAAAAAAAGTGTCTATATGATTGCATCTATAAAAACGTGATTGAATTTCACACGGATATGTATAAAGAGTAGAGCTAGGGTAGTAATGTTTCAATAATGATGCATAAACCTTTATTTTTGTATGTTAAGGAATATATCATTTGAAGGTCCTTGTTCTAATTCCATGCAAATGAAATAATAAGATGTCTTGTAGTGGAGGAATAATGGTTTGTTCTACATGGGTTTTTGCATCATGGTAATAATTTCCCTCCTTGGTATGGCAGCTTAAGATTCCAGGGTTATGATTATGCATTTCTTGTTTATCTTGAAATTCACAATTCTATGTATTATGGTGGACGCATTATGGTAGTTGGAGATGCAAAACTACATAATTATTTTAAAATTGGTGTTCATGGTCGAAGGTACAAATTATGTATAACCAATTATGCATTTCTTGTTTATCTTGAAATTCACAAGTCTATGTATTATGGTGGATACATTATGGTAGTTGGAGATTCACAATTACATAATTATTTTAAAATTGATGTTCATGGTCAAAGGTACAAAATATGTATAACCAAGCTACACAGATGTGTGTGTATAAGTTTACATAAGTTATTTTTTATTTTACATAAAGTCACCCATGAAAATGTGAATGCAATCCTTGGAGTTATGCGGTTAAATGATACTGAGAAGTAAAACTATCTTATCCATGTGGGAAAAGATTGGGTAAGTAGAAGCAAAAAGAGAAATAAAAGCTTATGATACTATATTATGATTATGTTGACAACTTTAATAATTAAAGTATTCATTATGAGCTAGGTATACTAATGAATCCCACTAATTATAATAATAACAAAGCTTGAGACTCAAGGTTCCCTACCAAGGGAGGATCCCAAGAATAACCAATGTAAGTGCCCAAATCTAAGTATTTTTTATAAATATAGTAGCCTGGGGGGAGGAGAAACCCTAAAAAACTATGTTGGAATAAATAATGCTTCCATGTTGAATTGTAGGGGAGAAATGAGAAATGCAAAGAAAAAACAATAAATAACATATTGATTATTTCAATAAGTAAAAAAGGGTCAACCATAAACTGGTTACATATATATATATATATATTATGGGCCTACTTATTGAGTATTAGAAATTTCATTCACCGGGTTAATGAGTTATTATATCCTTGAATTAGAGAAGGCTCAATTACTAAACACCTTAACATGAGAGGAGTAAAAGCCTATAATCAGGGCTAGAAAGGATAATTTATATGAAAGTTATGAATAAATGACGGTGGTGAATATGTGTTTTTTTAAAGTATAGTAATTTGATTGATTTAAGTGATATGATCATCATATCATTTTTCTCATATTAAAATTATATTATGAGGACATAGCTTAATGAGTTACAAACTAATTCAGGTAAAGATAGTCCAGTCAATAACATAACTTAATGGAATAAAGTTTATACTCCTAGAGATTTTAAGAAAGGATAAAAGATAGGGGAGAGGAACAAGTATTTTCTCATAGAACATGGGGAAAAGTCGAAGATAAAGTATATAGAGGGAATATATATAAAGCAATAAAATAAAACTCATGACATTCTGTCAAAATTAACAAGAGATTTATGGTAAATTAATTTTCATCCTAGAACAATTTCTGAAGATCTTCTAAAGAAAATTGTATTTTTCAGGAAGTTCTCCTGAAATATCATTAAGCTAGTCAAAGACATGTCTCTCTATGTGGAATGTGACCATTTAAACTTAAAAAAGCATTCCAATTTAATATTGTGTATTAATTAAGGCATCTACATGTAAGGATGCAGTTCATTGGTCATTGGTTGAACCATTTAATTCACCCTTATTGGGAAAATGCTCCAAATACACATTGAGTGAGGAAGCAAAACCTTATCAGGTTATTATGAATAGACATGCATAATTTTGAACCTATAGGTCTTTGTTGAGTAAAGAAATATCTACAGAATTGTAACTTAGATATGCAATAGGTACAAAGTATATTCCAATCTAGACTAAACCAGGGTTGAATTTGTCAAGAGTGTGCATAAATGTGATACAACATACTATATACATATTAAAGAAGGTATCATAATTTTATGATTTTAGTAAGAATTTCAAGCGGACTGACACCCAAAAGTACATTTAGAACAAATATAGGATGGAGTGTAAAAGCAATATTAGCGACAAATTCAAGGATGCATTCTCAAGTTCACTCAAAGTCCAATATGAAATTGCAACTCAAAGTATACAATCTCAAAATTCACAAACTTGATGTGTATATCATCTAGATATAAATGAGATTTTGTTAATATCACACAAATACGAACCGGCAACATGAAGAAGATGCTTCTAGTAGAATGATTATAGAACTTACAAATGTACTTATTATGGGAAGTGTTACGAAAAATATATTTAAATAATGTATACTTGTTTTATGAAATGACCAATAGATCAGATACGTTGGTGCTGGATGCACTTGAATTAGAATTAGAGTAGTTTAGAGCACCTGAATGAATAACCAAAGGTATACACTAGATCCAGAGCATCACTGCCCTAGATTAATCAAAAAATTGTTGGTAAACCAGAAGGCTTTATATTAGTACAACCTATGATGATGAGCTAAGTAAAATAATACATGAATCAAGTAAAGTGTGACATATCAAAATGTTCTTAACAATGAAAAGAGAGAATAACAAACTATGCAATAGGTCGTTGTTGAATCATTATGATGCTTTAACCATATGGAATAATTAGGTGGTACTGGTAATAAGGATGGTTGTACACAAAGATATTGGGTATCTAGAAAATTATTTCAATAAACAGACAACCATATAATAGGGAATGTATTCTTTGTACCACTATTAAACAATCTTCAAGAAATTTGCTAGTTAGATTGCCTTAAATGGGCTAGTTGGTCGTGAATAAGACAACATAACAAGTAATGCCTAAACAACATAGGGAATCATGTTAATGAACGTGAAATTGATAAATGGGTTATATTATTTTGTTACCAGGGGAATTTTAATGTTTAAAAAGAAGTGTAAATAGGTGAATAATTTAGATTCACACTGTAGTAGACATAGTACCTAGAAAACTTGGAGGGTATGAAATTGAGAATATTGTATTATAACTCATGTATGAGAGATGCAGGTATTTGCATATGGGTTGTTCAATTGAGTTTGGACATACATAGAATTATTCATGTTCAACAAGGGGTTGGTGGAAGTATAAAAAGATAAAAAATAAAGCTTATGACATTATTAGTTAACTATGGAGTACTTTTAAGTACCAAAAAATCATTTTTTTGGTTAAAGACAAAGTTAAGGTTGTTATTAGACTTCAAATATAACATACTAACTACCATAATCAATAGTATTCTTCAGGATTAAGTGGAAGTCATATTATGTTATTGAAAAAATGTTACCTAAAGTTATTGGTATAATAAAGTCATGCATCTATGCTACCATTTTGTTGAAATTATCTTGCAACCCCACAATACATGAAAATGAGTAATTAAATAAGAGCACTTGAATACTTGGACATAAGAAATATTTACATATGCTCTGATTGTAGGTACTGAATAGGTCTTTGAAATTCCTTATTCCCCAGTCAACAAACCAAGCATGGTTTGATTGGATTTGCCTAAAGGTAGTATGAAAAATTGAAGGAATTTTTGGCATAATACTAACATGTTTAAAACAAATGGAGGAAGTATATGTCATGCAAGTAATGCTATGGAAATTGGTATGGTGTACAAGTTGTACACGTGGGACTAGGTGCAAGAAGTACATATGGTACTGGTACAAATCTAAACTTCAAATAATATGCAATCATGCCCCTTACTCTATCGGGTCCACACCGTGATTGCTGATCACAATCACATTGTCGTATGTGCACTGGCCCTTGTATTGTCGCGATGCGATTCGGCGACCACCGATCACTGATCGTCGATATCGGCGCATCGCATATCACTATCAAAATGGCCCTGGGGGTCTTCCCTTTAACTATGCCGGTCGGTGGTCGCCGATCACAATTGCTCTATTGGCTCGCCTAGGTTCTGATATTGCCTGGCAGCCTACCTCCGATGCGCTATGTCATTGATCGCAATCAGGGTCCTTAAGGGCTTTGGTTAAGTCCTCCCTTTGAACCTTTCTAATGTGACATTTACATATAACTCCGCCTTTGACCCTTTTCTTTATCCAACTCAGATTTACAAAGGATTTGTGCCATTTAGCACCTTTTACCTCTTATATGAAGTCTTTTAGACTTAGAGGTTTATCCAAGATCCATTATGGATCAAGATGAGACAAAAGAGAAAAACCCTCAGGTCAAGGGGAAAGAAGAGCCACCTGAGTGGGAGAGTCTTTATTGTAAAAAGAGTGTTTCTTAAGGTAGAAAAAGAAGAAAATGAACCAACTCAAAGGAAAATTCTATTCAGGACAGTGTGTAAGTCTAAAAAGAAATGATGCAAGGTTGTGAATAATAGTGGGAGCACTGAAAATATTGTCTCCGCAGAGATGGTAGAGAAATTGGGGTTGGTTAAGATGGTACACACTACTCCCTACAAAGTGTCCAGGTTGCAGAAAGGACATCAGCTCTTGGTGATAGAACAATGTAGAGTGGAGATATAGATTGGTACATATAAAGATGTGGTATTGTGTGATGTAATGCCAATGGATGTGTGCCATATGTTGCTGGGAAGACCTTGGTAGTTTGATAGGAAATCCATTCATGATGGCAGAAGAAACACATACACCTTAGAGAAGGATGGGAAGAAGCACACATTGTTGCCTTTGAATGATGAATCCTACAAAGGAGTGGTTGGAAATAATGTTTTGATGATCAGTGGAAAAGAGTTGTTGCGTGAAGTCAAAAAGGAGAAAGAAATGCATTTTGATGTTCTCGGTAAACCCAAGGTAGTTTTGACTTCTACTAGTTTAGATAACCTGCCTATCAAAATTAAGAACCTGCTAAATGATTATGTCAACATTATTGTTGATGAATTGCCAAATGCATTGCCACCAAATAAAAGTATCAGCCAACACATAGATTTAATACCTGGTGAAAGTTTACCAAACAAAGCAACATATAAGCTAACTCCTCAGGAAAATGATGAAGCTGGAAGACATGCACGGGAGTTGTTGGATAAAGGACTGATAAAGGAGAACCTACATCTGTGTGCAGTGCTAGTGGTGCTCAGTCCAAAGAAGGGTGGTGAATGGCGCATGTTCATCGACTCCATAGCGATAAATAAGATCACTGCCAGGTTCAGATTTCCCCTACCACATATGAATGATTTGATGGATTGCTTGAGTGGGTCAAAGTATTTTTGTAAGATAGTTTTGCAGATTGGATCCCATCAAATAAGGATTAGAGAGGGGGATAAATGGAAGACTACATTCAAGAATAATAGTGGGTTGTATGAATGGTTAGTGATGCCTTTTGGACTCACTAATGCACCAAGTACAATTTATGAGACTCATGAATGAGGTCTTAAAAGAATATGCTAGAAAATTTGTGATAGTTTATCTTGATGATATTCTAATTTTCAGTTAGAGTAAAGAACAACATCTAGAGCATGTGAAGTTGGTTTTGAATACTTTGCAATAACAGAAGCTGCTGATAAATTTGAAGAAGTGGAGTTTCATGAAGGAGGAGCTTGTTTACCTGGGATCTGTAGTCTTAGAAGAAGGTTTGAAGATGAATCCAAAAAAAACAAGAAATTTTGAATTGGCCAACTCCAAGGAGCGTATTTGAGGTAAGAATTTTTCATGGTCTTGCAAGTTTTTGTAGAAAGTTTATAAGAAGCTTTAGTCAAATATGTACATCGATAGTTGAAACAATAAAGGAAAGAAAAAAACCATTTGAGTGGACAAAGGAAACAGATCGAAACTTCAAACTGTTGAAAAAAAGATCATTGAGAAACCTATTTTAGCCTTACCAAGCTTTGATAAAAATTTTCAAGTTGAGACTGATGCTAGTGGGATAGCAATTGGAGCTGTACTAAGCTAGAAGTAGAGACCTATAGCTTATTTCAATGAAAATATGAATGAGGCCAAGTGGAAGTACTCATCCTATGATAAAGAGTTCCATGTTGTTGTTCAAACTTTAAAGAAATGGAGGCATTACTTGTTGCCCAAAGAATTTATTTTGTATTCTGATAATCATGCACTGCAGTTCATAAATAATCAACCAAAGTCGAGCCAAAAGTACATTATAGATATTGTATTGTATTATGATAATATACTTGTTATGGATGCTCTGTGATATTGATATTGTATTGTAACACTAAAGATAAGAATATACTAAAATATTTTTTATTTTTCCATTTTGGGTTTCAAGGGTAAAATCTCTATGTAAATGTGTGTGTATCACTACATATCTTTTATTTTTATTATCAATCTATGTTGAAGTGATTGATTGTACAAAGTTAAAACCTACATTTTAACCCTCATCAATATTATTGACTTAAAGTAATAAACTATTTGATATCACAACACTAAAATGTATTTTATTTATTTATTTATTTACCATATTGTTAACTTTATTACATTTTATAATTGATACAATTAATTTTGAAACTTTGATGAAAAATCTTCACATTTAATTACAATTTTCCCAAAAAAAAAACTTTCATTAGTAACCTTTTATAAAAAAATAAGAAATTCATCATCAATCTCTTATAACATTATTAGATTTTACCCCTATTGAAAAAAACAGAAAACAAGATCATTTTTAAAATGAAAAGGTCTTTTTTATTATATTACACCAACAATATTGTGCATGGTTAATAACATCTGAAATTTATATAACAATATGAATTTTTATATTAGAAAAAATACAAATTTGGCCTCTCTACTCTTAAAGCTTTTAGTTATACAAAACTCTTAATTATACAAGATTCATAATAGTTACCACAAAGATACCACAAGCTTCATAATAGTTAACACAAAGATACCATTGAAATTTTTGTATGAACTCTGAGTAGGCGCTAAAATGAACAACCGTTAAATCTTTTTGTGTTCGTTAAAATACGTTGAAGTTGGAGTTCAATTCTAGACGTGAACAGTCAAGCTTCATGCAAGTTACAGGTGGCAATTCATACGAGAATTTTCCAGACATATGTTAAGACATACTTGGCCATTCATACGAGAGTTTTCCGGAGATATGTAGTCAAGAAGTTGCTCCTAGGAATACATCAGGGGCCTATGAACCCAAGTAGACCACTATTCCTCAAGTTGTTTTAAGTGACCCAGTGCTGCAGGTGCATAGAGAACACATGGCAGAATATGCTATTATCTATAAATTTATGGGGGCTTGGCTGACGGAGAAGACTTTGCAAGCATGGATAAGGAACCATTGGAAACCAAAGGGGAAAATTTGCCTTCACCTTGGGTCCAAGGGCTTCTTCATGGTGGTGTTCATAAGCTTAGAGGATAAAGATAGAGTGTTTGAGGGAGGACCCTATTTTTACGCTTCTTCAGGTCTTTACATGAGACCATGGGTAATTAAATTTGTCCCAGAATGAGAAAATTTCACCTCGGTGCCGTTATGGATAAGACTCTACTCCCTTCCTTTAGATTATTGGCTATCAGAGTCTCTAAAGGCTATCGATAATAAGCTAGGGCATTTTATAAAGATCTCAGATGCTACTCTAAGAGGAAAATACACTTCCTTCACCCAGATATGTGTGGAAATGCACATATCTGGGGCACTTCCAGATGCAATCATTTTGGAAGTGTATGAAGAGGAATGGGTGTAGGTGGTAGACTATGAACACGTCCCATTTAGGTGCTATAAGTGCCATGAACATGGGCACCTATACAGGGACTACCTAATGAACAAGCTAGAGAGCAATGCAAAAGCCACTACAGGCAAGGATCCCGAAGGTTTTACTAAGTTTGGGGATAAAGGGAAAGGGGGAAAGAGGTACCAAAAGAAAATTACTGAAGATGGACAACCGAACCACAATAGTTTCAACATCTTTGAATAAGAAGTTGAAAACAATGGGACAAACTAGGAATCAGAGAATAGTCCCACTCAGAAGGAAAGGGATGCTAATATGGAGGATATACCAGATAACAACAAACAAATGAATTATGTACTGAGCATGATGGAGCTCAACAGGGACCATGAGATGACCCCAAGTGAGGTTGGAACGGAAGACCATGAATTGCAGGAGATTAGAGAGGGAGAATTTAGATCTAGAAAAGTTTTTGGAGCAGGGAATCACCAAAGGGTAGACTCTTTGCAAAAAGAGGAGTTTGACAGGGTTCAACAACTCTTCCTTTGGAGATCACAAATGAAGTGTTCTGGAGTCAAAAGAAACCATGATAGCCAAGAGAATAGGGGAGTGAAAACGATGGAGGATACACCGATGCTTTCTTCTACGAACCCGGGCTCGAAAAGAGGAAGAAAAAAAACATAATGAGCTACTGTTCGAAAGTGGGAAACTTATGATTAACTCAGGTAAGATGAGGGATCTTACCAGTTACTCCTTTACAAACCTTTCTTAATGAAGCTTACAGCCTAGAACATTAGGGGTCTAGGAAGTAAAAGGAAACAAAGAAGTCTTAGCAGTAGAATAAAAGAAGAAAAATCAGACATGGTTTTTATTCAGAAAAATAAATGTTCAATGGATAAGATCAGAGATATACAGAGAAAATGGTTAATCAAGTATGAGTATTTAGAGGTCAAAGTGGATAACTTGGCGGGTGGGATTATTACTCTACGGGATCCTCAAAAACTTGGAATCCTGGATGCTGAAGCTTCTAGGAACTATCTATCATTGGTGATTCAACCTTTTGCTGATAAAGAGACCTACATGATCACTAATGTATACAGTCCTAAAAAAATAGAAGACAAACTTAAGCTTCTCACCTCCCTTGACGAGCTGAAAGAGAGAGATATCCAGATATACCCTGGATTCTGGCATGGGATTTTAATACGATCAGATCTCTTATAGAGAAAAAAGGTCGTACCAGGAAACTAGGTAGAGACTCCATTGCCTTCCAGAACTTCATGAACAACATGGGGCTAGTGGACACTGAGACAATAAATGGCACTTTTACTTGGAATAATAAGAGGGGAAGGGCTTCTCAAGTCACCTCTAAATTAGATAGACTCATAGTCTTAGAGGACATCCTTATCATAGGCCTTGATATGTTAGCTTTAATCCTTCCTTTTGGAGGCTCAGACCATTGACCTATCCAACTTGAGGCTACTTTTCTGGGTACATCGAGGAACACACCTTTTAGGTTTGAAAATGTCTGGCTTTCTCACACTGACTTCACCAGTAATATTGACAAGTGCTAGACAGAAGATATGACCATTCAAGGCACTAAAATGTTCATGCTGTAAAAAGAGACTCAAACACATCAAATCTAGACTTAAAGATTGGAACAAAAAAGAGTTTGGCAATAATTTTAAAGCCAAAAGAGAAGTTGAGAAGAAACTTAGGAGATTAATCAAATCATCATCTCAGAGGGTTTTACTGAGGAACATAAAATTTAGGTTCACTCTCTTCAGAACGAATGGGAAGATTGGTGCATGCAAGAGGAGAATTTCTGGAGACAGAAATCAAGGGTGTAGTGGATTAGAGAAGGGGAAAGGAACACAAATATTTTTTATAAATCAACCTTCGATCACAGATCTCATAACAGAATTTCCAAACTTAAAGATTCTTAAGGGAAAGAGCTCATCTCTCACAAAGAAATGGAATCTGTCCTAGTTCAATCTTTGATAGGTGATTCAACCTTTGGCTGATAAAGAGACCTACATGATCACTAATGTATACAGTCCTCAAAAAATAGAAGACAAACTTAAGCTTCTCACCTCCCTTGAGGAGATGAGAGAGAGAGATATCTAGATATACCCTAGATTCTGGCATGTGATTTTAATATGATCAGATCTCTTATAGAGAAAAAAGGTGGTACCAGGAAACTAGGTAGAGACTCCATTTCCTTCTAGAACTTCATGAACAACATGGGGCTAGTGGACACTGAGACAATAAATGGCACTTTTACTTGGAATAATAAGAGGGGAAGGGCGTCTCAAGTCGCCTCTAAATTAGATAGATTCATAGTCTTAGAGGACATCCTTATCATAGGCCTTGATATGTTAGCTTTAATCCTTCCTTTTGGAGGCTCAGACCATTGACCTATCCAACTTGAGGCTACTTTTCTGGGTACACTGAGGAACACACCTTTTAGGTTTGAAAATGTCTGGCTTTCTCACACTGACTTCACCGGTAATATTGACAAGTGCTAGACAGAAGATATGACTGTTCAAGGCACTAAAATGTTCATGCTGTAATAGAGACTCAAACACATCAAATCTAGACTTAAAGATTGGAACAAAAGAGAGTTTGGAAATATTTTTAAAGCCAAAAGAGAAGTTGAGCAGAAACTTAGGAGATTAATCAAATCATCATCTCAGAGGGTTTTACTGAGGAACATAAAATTTAGGCTAACTCTCTTCAGAATGAATGGGAAGATTGGTGCATGCAAGAGGATATTTTCTGGAGACAAAAATCAAGGGTGTAGTGGATTAGAGAAGGGGAAAGGAACACAAAGATTTTTCATAAATCAACCTTCGATCATAGATCTCATAACAAAATTTCCAAACTTAAAGATTCTTAAGGGAAAGAGCTCATCTCTCACAAAGAAATGGAATCTGTCCTAGTTCAACACTTCCTTAGCATAGCAGAGGAGCCTCACATCGACAGATCTTGGTTGATTAACAAATTCACAAAGTTCATTCCTAAGGTTGTAACCTGGGAAGACAACCACAATCTTAACATGCCAGTGTCTGAAGAGGAGGTTAGTGTAGTTATCAATGAGATGCAAAATGGAAAAGCTCATGGCCTTGATGGTTTCAATGTGGATTTCTTCAAAGCTTGCTAGAAAATAGTCAAATAAGATATCCTTGATGTTGTGGAAGACTTTAGAAGATCCAAAACTGTTTTGAAAGCTCATAATGCCTCTTTCATAGCTTTGATTCCAAAGCAGGAAAAAGCTATGACATCAGGTAGATTCAAACCCATAGCCTTATGTAATGTGGTATACAAAATCATTTCCAAAGTGATCACTAACAGACTCAAGCCTCTTCTTCCTTCTCTTGTCTCAGAGGAGCAAACTGGTTTTGTGGGAGGAAGAGAGATTCTTAACAACATCATACAATCTCACGAGGTGGTACACTCTATTAAGAGACATAAGCAAGTTGGTACGATCATGCAGCTAGATCTAGCAAAAGCTTATGATAAGCTAAGTTGGTCTTACATCAGGGCAGTGCTAAGAGATTATGGCTTCGACCACAACTGGGTAAGATGGGTTATGGCTCTTGTATGCACAACTAGTTTCTCCATTTTGCTTAATAGCTCTCCCTCTAGAACCTTTATTCTATCTAGAGGTCTCAAACAAGGGGATCCACTCTCCCCCTTCATCTTTGTTCTCATGATGGGAGGGCTAAGAAGATCAATCAAAATGGCAAATGATGAAGGAAGAATCCAGGGTCTGAAACTTACCCCAGATGGTGTTTCTTCTACGCACCAACAATTTGTTGATGACAAAATGTTGTAGGGCATTCCCATGGTCAAGGAAGCCAGAGCTTTCAAACAAATCTTGAACGACTTAGCTTTGGCAGTTGGTATAGAGGTAAGCCTTGATAAATCAAAGGTGTTTTTTTTCAATGCTGAAATTGCTATTTAGAGGAACCTCGCTAGAATTCTTGGGTTTCAAAGGGATCATTTACTTTCCAAGTTCCTTAGAATGCCTCTTACTCACAAACCTCTCAGCAAGGGAGTGTGGGAGCCAGTAACTAATAAACTTCAGGATAAAGTCAGGAAATGGACCTGCAGGCCTCTGAATTTAGTGGGGCATCTTGTGCTTACAAAGGCTATCCTGTAGGCTATACCCATTTTCATGTTTTCAGCTCTTTCTTCTCCCAAAGGAGTTATGCAACAAATCAGGAGTATTCAACGAGAATTTCTTTGGGCAAAGGGGAAGGGAAAAAGAAGTGGGCTTTGGTAGCCTGGGAAAAGCTCTGCAAACCTAAGGCCCATGGTGGTTTGGGGCTTCATGACCCTGAAATCCTCAGCAGAGTTTCGGGAGCCAAACTTTGGTCGAAGTGACTCAAGGAATTGGCAACCCCTTGGGAAAAACTTTGGAAGCAGAAATATGAAAACAGTTGGTAGGAGAGGGATCATATCAGAATGTTAGTGCTCATCAAGGGCTCCCACATTTGGAACCTTGCACAGAAAAATAGAGCCATTGTCCAACAGCATAGTTTCTAAGAGATCCAAGCTAGGAACATTGCACAATTTTGGGAGGATAACTGGCAGCAGGAATCAAATATATTTAGATAAGAACTAACCACTCTAAAAAATTACACTGACAACAAAGGTTTATTCATGGTAAGTGACTTCTGGGATCAGGTAAGGGAAAATAGAAAATGGAGAATGTGGAAGAATCTTGGTTACAGTGAAGAGAGTCCTTTGAGGGCACATGCAGATTCCCTTGCTATTGACTTGGAGTAGAGGAAGATTTGGTGTCTTCCTCATCTGACCAACTAAGATGGGGTTGAAACACCAAAGGAACTTTTAACCTCAAAGAAGCTAAATGCATGGCCCTAGGTTTTAATTATCCAAACCCTGATCAAGTTTGGAATGACCTTTGGCAAGACTCGTAGTGGATGAAAATCAAGTTGTTTATGTCGTTGGTTCACCAAAATAAAATTCTCACGTGGGAGAATCTTATGAAGAGGGGATTTGTTGGCCCATCCAAATGCCATCTATGTGGATTACAGGAGGAGATGATGGAACATTTACTAAACCTTTGCCCCTTCACCTCTAATTTGTGGGATTGGGTGGCCATAGTCTTCAGGCAAACTGACAGGGACAGACTTAGCATCACCAACACTTTCAAGAATTGGAGGAAATACTTATTAGGTAATGAAATCATTAATAAGGCTTGGACTCTGGTTCCAAGCTTTATTATCTGGGATTTCTAGAAAGAAAGCAATGGGAGGATTTTCAAGAACAAAACAGGCTCGACCTAGAGTATCATTGCCCAAATTTTACAACAAATCAAAGATACAATAGGAGCCCTTATGTGGAACATTCCTGAGAACCCCCCCTCACCCCAAGATGCTTACATATTGCTGTAGTTGGGTCTCCATTCTCTAGTTCCCCAAGGTGCTGTCAAGGGTATGAGTAAAACAACTGCTGGTAAAGATATCTGGCAACCTCCTCCTCATG
>APFE030677562.1:0-21806 GCA_000404065.3 Pinus taeda
CACATCCTCCTTGAATGACAATTTCAACTCCCTTTTGGCACATTAATTTTCGATTTTATACCCTGTAGATCCCACATAGAAATCATCTTCCTTTAGGAGAGAGATAACTTTCTACCCTCATACACCATTGTTACTTCAATAGAATTCTAATTTTTATTACACTTCTACAATTAAAATCCTATTCGGTTCAACCTATTATTCCTCCATATTTTAACCTCTGTCACAACTACAACAATGCCATAAAGATAAGCTTAACTCAAGGTGTGGATGCACAATTAACCGAATTATTTGATTCTCATTTGGAAATCATACTTCAATTACTAGAACAGATCACATGGTAACCATAGGATGAATATAATTAGTTCGACGCAGGCTAGCTTCGTCTCACATCAAAGAGTACCTAACAACACATCATGGCTTCATAAAGGAGTAATCGATCTTCCACACAATAATTGGATTCAATCTCTAGGTCTGAAATATAGATGGATACTAAGCGTCAATAATAGATAAGAACTTGTACCCAGCAAATAAAGAGATAATCTCAACCTGAGACCAATTTGATTTCTTCGTCCCAACTCTCAATATATGATGGTCTCCACAAACCCAAAAATGGAAAGTTTCAATCAAGTGAAGGTTAAATTTATAACATCCAACACTCACGACCTTCACAAATAAATATTGGGTCATAATTTCTTTGTCCCAAGACTATTTGACTCCTTTTCATAATTATTTTCCCTTGGCCTTATAAAATAATTTGGGTCTCAAACAATATTTACATCCTCAACAAATAATTTGACCCCTTTTTTCAAATTGATTTTTAATTCTTCTCAGGCCTTTTAACAATAAATTATTCTCAGGTTTTTGAATGAAAACAAAACATGTTAAAGAGAATGTCACATCTCTATTCATACAGTAACAACCAATATTTTTTTTCTTATTTGGTTCCTAGAGAATTACCTTCACCTTCCTCACCCTTAGATTATTCCTTTAGTTTTATGTCCCATCTACACAATGAATATGTGTAGGGGAATCACCTATTGAACAAGTTAAAGCTTATATGCTAGTAATGCTTGCAATGTCATAATTATTCCATCTGTTGAGTTGTGATTTAAATGCACTTCTTAGTAGCTATATAATAACTTATGATGTATTATCTTTATGGACTTTACCATGCACTAACGTTCCAATCAATGCCTAAATTCTATGAAGGTGCAATTCTCATACCCATTCACAAACTCATATGTTGTATTTGCTACCCAAGTAGTGCATGAGTTCTACTTTTCGAATTTATATCATATTAATACATGTATTTTTATTCAGTACTTACCTTTGGTGTAAGTGTGGTATATCTTGGATTATCATTTTGGAAAAACTATAGAATAGGGGTATAAGCAAGGCTCTCTATCGAACTCTACTATAAGTTTGTTGAACTTTACATATATGTCACACTATGTGTGAAAATTAGAAAGAACATGCCCTTACCTATCGCTGCTCACATTTAAACTATCTTTGGACCTTCACCCTACTATAACATTTTGTGGCTTGATGTTGACTGTTTGTAGTTTATTTTTCTAATGTAAAAATCCTTAAACATTTATAAAGTATGTTACTTGTTTGAATTATCCATGTACTTTCCACAATGTGCTAAAATCGTGGTACTCAGGAATTAATTTGTGTATTTATGATATCTAAATCAATTCATAATCTCCATTAAGCTTTGTTGGGTTTGGTGTAACATTTGACTAGTAGGATTGTGTGGTATTCATTTATTTTTAAATTGTGCCTGTTTAGGTGTTGGGTGCCACCTTGTAGAGAGGATAATGTTATTAATTATTTTTTGGCATTTCAATCAAGCTCCACGGAGCCTAGACTTATGAGCTACGTGATATTACAATATCTGTGCATTTCCTTTGGTGCTATTTGATGTGATCCACCCTAAACTTTGAAGGACCATTCTATTGTTGCCGCACTTGCATTCTTCACAGGAGTGCATGTGATCACTTGTCATTTCTAACAGTGGCAATGCAATGTAGATAATCAAGGTTGAGATACGTTGGCTTAAACCTGACCCCTCAATACAATGAACCTATGAACATTGTGCCACTTTCCCATGATTCCTTCCATGTATACTATCCCTGTAATGCTTTTCTGGAATTGCCTCGAGATACACACCTTCTCGATGACATACCGAGTTGATGGAGGCAATGAAAATTTCACCTCCCTCTAACTCGACATTTTTATTTACCTTATTATACATAGATGTTCAGGGTATTTTCATGACATGAAACTTATGAGGCATCTTCAAAAACTGTCCATCAATTTTCTTAAGACACTTTGTTTCTAATTCATATTCTGGTTCATTAATTTTCACTATCTATGGCATTGTATTCTCACTAGTCATTGGTAGCCTAGTTCTTTATTCGATAGTGCAAGGGTTACATATTCCGATGGAATCTTCTTGTTCGTTTCAAGTAACGGTCTTCACTATGATAAAGTTAATTTATCTTTACATCTTTGCACTTTATCTAGTCCATTGTTTGGCTGAATTGCTGTGTTTTTTAATCAAATCTTCATCTTCTTATAAGATTCCTTCAATTGTGTAGAAATTTGGAAAAAGGTAAATATCCAATCATTGAAATCTTTGTAGGTTTCCCCTCGAAACCATAGTCTCTCAGGTAATATGTAAATATGTTTTTTGGTGATAGATTAAGGGATTTCCCACCGATTACGATGATTCATTCCTCATACAATTTTTGTCTAACATTTGGCGCTATTGTTTTTTTCTTAAATGGATCTAATTTTTTCTAGTTTTATTATAGGGATATGTTATATGAACAAATACTGGCCTCTCCGACTCCTAAGTCGAAAGCTAGATTCGGAACACTCTATGGTGATCTATTTTTCATTATGAGTCTTAGGTGAAAGTCCATATTTTGGTAATGGTTTTGAATACGAACATCATATTCCCTTGTCAGCTTACATTCTCTTCTAATTTCTCTGGTTGGGTTTCCTGGTTTTTCATTTTTGGCTTACAAGTGTAGGGAAAACCCAATTTCACCCAATTGATAGGTATATTGTCTCTGTTTTGTCACCTTTTTGGTTTACATCCTCCTTTCAAAAACATAATCCCAATAAGATTCTCTTAGCTTTACTATTTACACTATGCAGGTATTATTTTTATTCCCCCATTGATACTGTTGATTGAGCTCCAGTTTAATTTCGACATTGTTAGCAATGTTTCTCCTCTGTTCCAGGTGAGTACTTCAGGTACCTCCCTACAAGGGTTGTTATTGATTATGTACTTGGTGACACTAAGTGCAAGGGTATCAAATTTGAACTGAATGATGCATTGGAAGAGGATTTCCAGTTTAAATTTACCTCATGGTTTTTTCCTATGTATAATATTCTGTGTAAAGATATAAGAATTCTATATCTTGTTTTCTATGGCTTGCAGCCTCGATTTTCATATGGGGCATGCAACCTCAACTTGCAAAGTTGGTTGCGGTTTTGGCTATTTCTGCTAGAAAATCATATTATTCTCATTTGTAATGTAGTCCTCCTGGAGACATACTGTGATATATTTTATTTTCTATTGATTTTTCTAGTTCTCTCTACACTTTGGTGTCTATTCTTGTCTCATGGACACACCTTCTTCATTTATCCATGGTAAAGAATTTTTTTATATGTTTTTGCTAATGTAAGAGTTGGCCCTTATTTTACATTATAACGTAAAAACAAAATCCATAAAGTACATGCAAACCCAAAGGATATGTGGGCCAAACATTAGCGAGCCTCACATCCATGGGCATAGAGCTAAACTTCCCCACTCCAGGCCATAGGCCCACAAAACATAATAAAGTGACCTACAAAATTCAATCACTGGTCAAGACTGTTCGATCTTCCTCCAGAGATCAGACACAGAAGGATCAATATCGGAAAGTTAACAAGCACATTCCTTAAGCTTTCAAACAGACCCAATGAGGAAATAGATATTGCCCTAAAATGAATTCGGGTCCGCCTGGGGGGCTAACCCTCGAGTAAGTTATCTGCTCGAAATCCACCGATCCTTACCTTACTGATTAACAAGCACAGTAATTAACATTTCGCCCGGACCTGAAGTCAAATAAAGCCATCATTTATGTTAATTTCGGGTCCATTTGGCTGTAGAGTTCTGGGTAGAGATTTCCACTGGAAGACTCAAAATATTGTCCACATAATTTCATGCATTACTTTACCATAGAGCTCCAAATTCCCCTATTTCGTCCAGTCTACAACCTTCTAATTTTCCCTGCTTAGATAGAATTCCCTGTGCATGTACGCCTGTCTGAGACAGTCTTCCATCAATCTACATAGGGGGATCTCCTTCCAATCACAATATTTTATTGCTCTTACCACAGAGAATGCCTTCATTGGCTAAAATGTTTGCTACTTTGTTGGTTGTTAGATGCACATGAGTAAAACTAAGGGTTCTCATATTTTGCAAGTGGGATTGAATTCGTTGATAAACTTGCAGAAGCCGCCAATGTCTTGAGTCTTTATTTGGAGCTGAGCCATAGGAATTTTACTTGACTGAGATAATAATCAATTTAGAATTAGATTCAATTATGGTATTATGAAGATTTAAGTCCCTCAGGATTTCAAGGCATTGCTCAAGGGCCATGAGCTTTGCCATATTGTTAGTGGCTTTTCCCAAATGATTTTGAAAGATGGTTTTTATGAAACCATTTTCATCTCTTATTACTCCTCCATACCCTACCATACATGGGTTTCCTTTTGAGGCCCCATCTATATTACATTTCATAAAACCCTAAGGGGAGGGTTCTAGAAATCCTTATCAGTTAATATATGACTTACATTCATGTTTTTTCCATGAGGGACAAGTCGCTGAAGACCCAAATGCCATACTATCTACACATCTAAATCATTTTTTGTTCCTCAGGGGGGTTTTTAATGAGGGTCCCTACTGTCTCATTGAGCTGTCTTAAAATCTGAGCCATGATGTTCTCAGGAGAACCTTTCCTATTCTTGAATACATTGTTATTGCGTTCTTTCCAAACATCCCAGGTTAGAAAGCCCGAAATTAAAGCCCAAGCTTTGTTGATTATTTCATTGTCAAATAAATTTTTCTCCACTTCTTCAAAGTACTGGTGATGTTGCCCCTATCCCTGTCCATTTGTATGAATATTGTAGCTACCCAGCTCCACAGGGTGGATGTGAACGAGCAGAAATTGAGTAGGTGATCCATAGTTTCTTCTTGTAATTCACATAGCTGGCATCTAGATGGGTCGTATACCCCTTTTTTCCTAAGGTTTACCCAGGTCAGAATTTTTTAATGTTTCACTAAACACATGAATAGTTTAATTTACATCCAACTTTGGTTCTACCATGGGTCCTTCCATATCTAATCAGGTTTTGGATGATCAAGTCTAAGGGCTATGTGCTTGGCCTCTTTGAGGTTGAAGTTACCTTCATTGTTATTGTCCGATCTCAGTTGGTCTGAATCAATTGATGTTAGAATATTTCTCTGTTCCAAGATGGTTGTTAAATCCTCTTCCCATGCCTTCAATAGGGAGTCATCACTATATACCAGGTTCTTCCATATTCTCCATTTTCCCTCACTTCTTTCCTAATCCCAGAAGTCATTAACCCTGAGTAGCCCTTTGTTGTCAGTATCACTCTTGAGATTGGCGAATCCTTCTCTTACCAATTTAGGTTCCTCTTGCCAATTATCTTCCCAAAACCAAGCAAGGTTGCCAACCTTTATTTCCCAGAAACTGTGTTTCTAAACAATGGCTCTATTCTCCCAAGCTTTGTTCCAGATGTCGGAGCCTTTGATGAGACCAGACATTCTAATGTGATCCCTTTCTTGCCAATTGTTTGCATATTTTTGTTTCCAAATCTTAGCCCAAGGTGAAGCCAAATCTTTTAGCCATCTCCACCATAGCTTTTCCCCCAAGACTTTGTTAAGTATTTCAGGGTCATCAAGTCCTAAATCTCCACGTGTCTTAGGTTTATAGATCTTTTCCTAGGCTACCAATGTGCTTTTTTTTTTCTCTTCCCCTTTTCCCCAAAGAAAAGCCCTTTGGATATTTCAGCATTGTTGTGTAACTCCTTTAGGAGCTGGAAGGGATGAAAACATAAAGACAAGAACTTTTTGAAGGACAACTTTCGTCAGCACTAGTCATCCTACTAAATTCAAAGATCTATTTGTCCATTTCTGAATTTTTTCTTGGAGCTTATTTGTCACAAGCTCCCAAACTTCCTTGCTTAGAGGTTTGTCTGTTAGAGATACTCCCAAATATTTGGAGGGTAGTATATCTCCCTGAAAGCTTAGAATTCTAGAAATATGTATCTAAATAGCGATGTTAGTATTAAAAAAGAAGATCTTTGATTTGGACATGCTTACCTATGTAACTGTAGCCTTTGCAAATTCGCTCAAGATTTGTTTGTATGCTAGAGCTTCCTTGACCATGGGAATACCCTGCAGCATGGTATCATCCACAAATTGTTGATGGGTGAAAGCCTCTCCATTCATGGTAAGTTTGAGACCCTAGATTTGACCTTCTACTTTGGCAAATCTGATAGAATTTCCAAGCCCTTCCATCATGATAATAAAGAGAAAGGGTGAGAGTGGATCTCCTTGTCTGAGACCTCTCGAGGGTTTGAAGGTTGTGGATGATGAACCATTTAATAGGATTGAGAAACTGGAGGTAGTTACAACGGCCATTACCCATCTTATCCAGTTATGGTCGAAGCCAAAAGCTATTAGAACTTCCCTGATGTAAGCCCAACTTAGCTTATCATAATCCTTTTCTATGTCAAGTTGTATAATAATTCCTCCCTGCTTATTGTTCTTAAGTGAGTGAACCACCTCGTGATCTTGAATGATATTGTTGAGAATTCTCCTACCTTCCACATATCTAGTTTGCTCTTCGGACACGAGATTTGGAAGAAGGGGCTTAAGCCTGTTGTCAATTATTTTGGAAATAATTTTGTACACCACATTGCATAATGCTATTGGTTTAACTCTATCTAGTGGCATAGCACTAACCTATTTTGGAATCAAGGATATGAAAGAGGTATCGAGCGCCTTCAAGACCATGCTGTTTTTCCTTGAGTCGTCCACCACATCGATGACATCGTGCTTGACTATTCCCCAACATGCTTCAAAGAAGTCAACATTGAAGCCATCTGGACCTAGCACTTTTCCTTTTTTCATCTCTTTGATGACTCTGCTGACCTCCTCATTCATTGTTCTGTTTAGATTATAGTTGTCTTCTCTTGTCATAGGCTTAGGATTGTGCTTTGTAAATTCATTGATGAATTGAGATCTATCTAAAAGAGGTTCCTCAGCTATGCGTTGGAAATGTGAACCAACACAACTTCTATTTCTTTGTGGGTATTGAGTTGATTTCCTTGAGAATCTTTGATTTTTGAAATCCTGTTATGAGACTTGTGAGCCATGGTGACTTTGTGAAAAAACCAAGTATTTTTTTCTCCTTCCTTTAACCGTAGTACCCTTGATTTTTGTTTCCTAAATATTTTGTCTTGTTTTCATAATCCTTCCTATTCTCGTTGATTATGGTCAACTTGTTCCTTTATCTCCTCGTTGAAGCCATCTGTTATGAGGATTTTGGCTAATTTCTTGTAGCTTATGTTCAACTGTATTTTTGAATTCAAAAATGTTTCGAAACTCATTCTTATACCAATATTTAAGCCTAGGTTTGATGTGATTCAATATTTTATGTAGGAGGAAAATTTTTATGCCATAGACTTGCATATCCTCTGTGCATCGTTTTTCAATATTGCTGATAGGTCAGGATGGGTAAGACAAATGTTTTCAAACTTGAAAGGTTTGCTTCTTGGAGTTGCTATAAAGGACACTTCAAGTTGAACAAGCTAGTGATCTGAGCCACCAAAAGGGAGTACTTTAGCTGACAAGTCAGGGCCTGTAAGGATGAGTTCCTCTGAGATAATAAATTTGTCAAGTTTTGAGGCCACTTGAGACTCTCCTCCCCTTTTATTTTTTTTTTCAAAGGAAAAATTGTAATTTTATTAATTAAAAAAAATTACATGTTATAGATGCTATGGCGCATTGCATCAACAATATAGTTGCTAATCAAAGATCATGAAAAGAAACAAGAAACAAATGTATAGATGGGGCAAAAGCCAAGCTTTTCGGCCCCTTTTTCTTCTCAACCTTTCTCCACCCCCACTAAGTCTATATTGGAGATATAAGTGCTAGCGTTGTGTCAGACATAGGTTGGGGGTTGTCTTTATCAGATTCTAATGTGTCTGATATGTATTTCCATTTAGATCCGTTGATATCCATTGATTCTGGTATCTTTATTGACTGTAAGTCTATAGGTTCTTATGGATTTATGTCTTCCACTTTTGGTTCTTTGTTCATCTTATTGGTCTCGCTAGGAGTGACATGTTCCACATCTTCTTCCTCCTCGTCATCCGAGAGTGGTGGAGGATATGTCCATCCCTTGGGTGGTTTCACCTCCCCTTTTATTGTTCCAGGTGAAGATACCATTACTTGTCTCTGTATCTACTAGCCTCATGTTGTTTATGAATTTCTGAAATGCTATGGAATCTCTGCCTAGTGATCTAGTTCCACCTTTTTTCTGATAGGGACCTAATCATGTTAAAGAGCCATAAACATTTGTAATCAAATAATCATCCTTGTCCCCCAAAGGTTGGATGACCATTGATAGATAGTTCCTAGATGCTTCAACATCTAGGATTCCTATTTTCTGAGGGCTCCAAAGTGTGAGAATTCCTCCTGCTATTTTATCTACTTTAACTTCTAGATATTCATATTTAATAAACCATTTGCTATGTTTTTCTCCTATTTTTTCTATTGAACATTTTGTTTCTTGAATAAATATCATATTAGGTTTTTATACTTTCATTCTATTGCTGAGATTTATTTGTTTCCTTTTGCTTCCTAGATCCCTAATATTCCATGTTGTAAGCTTCATTAAGAAGTATTTGTAAGGGAGTCACTAGCTAGGTCTTTCATCTTACCTGAGTTGATCATGAGTTTTACACATTAAATCAACAACTAAATTTTTTTTCTTCCTCTTTTCCTTCCTGGATTCTTGGCCGTTTGTTACCATGTAGCCTCCATAGTTTTAACCCCTTCATTGTCCTGAATATCATAGTTCCTTTTGATTCCTGCTCCCCTTCCTTGCGTTCTCCAGAGGAAGAGTTGTTGCAGTCTGTTAAATTCATCCTTAGGTAGTGAATCCACTCCTTCGGTTGTTCCTTCCTCTAGGAACTTTTAAGATCGAGATGCTCCCTTTCCAGTATGTCCTGCAGTTCATGATCCTCTATATCGAATTTGCTTGGGGTCATCTCTTGCTCCCTATAAAGTTCCATAGCTTGGCTCATCCTCCCTTTGCTGGCTTTTAACAAGTCTATCCTCCATTCTCTCATCATTTTCCTTCTCTAGCTGATTGTTCTGAGTTACTTGATTCATTCCTTCATCCCCTTCTTCTTCTTCTAATATCTTGAACCTATTATGACTAGGATATTTTGCCTCATAGATTTTCTTTATTGTTTTTTCTCCCTCCTTTTCCTCTTTCCCCCACCTTGGTAAACCTTTAAGTCGCTTTACCAGAGGTTGCTTTTATGCCACCCTCCATTTTGCTTAAAGGGAAGTCTCTAAAGAGGTGCCCGTGTTCATGGCACTTGCTACACTTGAAGGGTACATGCTCATAGTCCACCACCTATACCCATTCTTCATCATATACTTCTAAAATTATTTCATCCGGAAAATCTCCAGAAAACACTTCCACACATATTCTGGCAAATGAGGTATATTTTCCTCGTAGAGTGGATTATGATATTTTTGAAAAATGCCCTAGTTTATTACCTATGGTTTTTAACAATTCTGGTATCCAGTAATCTAGAGGTAGGGAATATAGTCTTACCCACACCGACACCGATGTAAATGTTTCTCGCTCCAGAACAAAGTTCATTACCCATGGCCTCATATAGAGTCCAACAACCACATAGAAGTAAGGACCTCCTTCAAACACCTAGTCTTTATCCATTAGGTTCGTAAACACATCTGTGAAGAAACCCTTGGATCCAAGGTGTAGCTCTATTTCTCCCTTAGGTTTCCAATGGTTCTTTATCCATGCATGTAGTGCCTTCTTTGTTGGCCAGAACCCCATGAATTTACAAATCATTGCATAAGTGACCATGTGCTCCTTGTGCGCCTATAGCGTTGGATCACTCAACACCACACAGGGTGTGATGGAAACCTTATGTTTACATGGTCCTGTCCTATTGCTAGGTTTATCCTTTTGGCTATCTACTCTTGCACGCTTCTCTCATCAGACTTCCTCCAGCATCTCTGCCTACCTTTGTAGTCTATTGTTTTCCTTTGTTTGTACCTCGTGATTTCGCTTCCATGGGCTTCTTGAATCAGTTTGCTACAACATGACCGTAGGAGGGAGTGGAGCTCCCCCCTTCTCACCCCTCCATGGCTTCCAACTCTGAAATCCTACAACAACCCTAATTCAACGTGTTTTCAAATATCTCTCTATTACTGGTTAATAATCTACCATCATTCATTACTACTCTACCTACTTGTTTCTAAAGAATTTTTTATATTTTCTTGCATATGTAAAACGGTTATTCTTGCTTGTTTATGGTTTGACATCCTATTGCCTTCTACGAGTCATGACATGGTTACCAACAAAACCTCTCTGAGAGGATTTCTTATTCCAAGATGACCAAAGAGTGAAAACGTCAAATTGAGAAACCCCAGATTCATGATTCTCCCAAGTTTCAACTAAAAGAATAAGATCAATATCACTAGGGATCCAACTTAAGATAGGAACTTTACACCATGGAAAATCAAGACAATTCTAGAAGAGGATCTAGAGTGATGCAAGTCCCTATTTATCACTCATGATTCAGACTTTATTTCTAATAATAGTTTTCCTATTCCTAATGATTTCCCATTTCCCTACCTTTCCTTCCTCCTTGACCTTTTTTAATTCTTTCCTAAGTTCACCTTGGTCCTCTCAGATGCGATCTTCATTTACAAAGATCCTTGTTCATTTATATATATACTTTTCAAATATTAAATGAAAATTAATTATATTAATGTCTTTTTATTATGTTTAATATTTGGTATATTATTTTTATTACTTAATTAAATTTATTTAAATTAATTTTAATTTCAAATTTATTAAATATTGAGAGAGATTAAATTTCTCAAATGAAATTTTTTATTCAAAACTAGAAAAAAAACTTTATAGTTGGAGAAATTTGATTTTTAGATGAAACTATGAATCTAAACCTATCCATAAATCCATAATAGTTTCTAATAATATTTATATTTATATAAATTTAGCATGTCTAAAACTAAATTATATATATATAATATAAATTGAAATATGAAATATAGTGATTATAAATATGAATTATTACTTCAATTTGTATAGTAATATGAGTATACAATTTGTTTATTAATTATATTTATTAAACTCTGTATTTTTATTAATAACATATTTGATGTAAGTTTTTATGATACATGTATTGTGATATTTCTTATAAGAATTTGTTTATAATTTTATTAATAAAAAAATTACAATATAATGAATCAAATCAATTTATTATTTTTATTTTCTATTATATTTTTTAACTAAATTGACATGAAGTTTTTAATATTATTGTACCATTATAACATTTCCATGTATTAGATTAGATGGTCTATTGTCTAAATACAAATCCTATCTAAAATTATAGTTATTGGGAAAAGAAAGCTCTACTACCCACCATGAAAGAGGTATTGTCACTTCAATGTTTGTGCCCTTGTTATATAAGGTTACACTAGGCTGTCATATAAATGAAATAGTGATCAATATCAATTCATGATAAGCAGCATAATACTTGTCTCATTAACAAATTACAAATTATAAAAAGTAACTAAGCTATATCTTTATTTTAAATTATTATTAAATAAAAAATTAATATAGGATTTAAACATATATACATTTTAAAAAGACATGGACAAAATTTTTAACCTTGAACATTCACTAGAGCTTACCATAGACATGTTGAACTTGTAAATAGCTTTTGATATAATATGCTATATGACATTTTTTTTAGTCAATCAATTTGAGATAAATTAGCATAATTCCATTTCAAACAAGGATCTATCATGAGCCCAGCACGATCCAATTTCTTCACCTATATTTTTTTATGAGTGAACATTATTTAAATGTTTTGTATAGTTATTTAATCTTTTATAGTTTTGAGATTTTTAAAATTTTAATTTAGTTACATGAGCAAACTTTCAACTTTGATGAGAGTGGACATGGTTACACATCATACTCTCTTGTAGAATGAGCCTATAACTCAATTAATTAAAACACCATAATTAACTTCTCTCCAGTAAAATGAGCCTATAACTCAATTAATTAAAACACCATAATTAACTTCGAAACAAATCCGAAGTGTTTATTGGTGGATACCACTGTGAATATTATACCATATTCCATGCAAGTTTAATCTCTTGCGTTTACCTAATAATCAATTATAATTAAATTATAACAATAGAGAATAGAGAATCTATCTCTAAACAAATAATGGAAAAGTATTGTCGGCTGAACTAAAAAATAACAATAATAAGATATATCCATATGTGTACTTATAATATATTAACTGGATTCATTTAGTAGAGTAGGAATCTAAGATGAAAATCTCTCTACCTCTGACGACGAAAGAATAAAACAACTTTGTTATAACTTGCATTAACCTGTGTAATAAAAAGCGATTGAGAGTGAAAGAACGAAATATACTTTATTGTTAGAATATAGGGAAGAGCATCAACGCTCCGGCATCAACATCGATACATAGCTGGGCGAATAGTGGATAACCACAGTGAATTTTCACAGAAGATAGAAAATGTCAAGGCACGGGGATAAGTGTTTGTCTAGGAATTCCTTCCACGGCCTGCAACGCCGAGAGTTAAACGGGAAACTGCCAAATAGTTTCTGGGATTACCATGTACATGTCTTCTACATAGACGAAAGGGTCACACACTTGGTTATAGCAGATGACATAATATGCGTTTTTTGCAATGGCCATCTCATTCCATTTGGACGGCAGGGGAAAGTCTGGCCTTTGAAGGACGAATATGGTAGACCCATAACACTGAATTGTCAGATGGACGAATATGGTAGACCCATAACACTGAATTGTCAGATGGAGATTGTATCTGCCTACTACAATTCTAATAATAATTCACTCATAATCGTTGGTTATCATCAATCTTTGCCCTACCTCAAGATTATAAGCGTGGAAGTAGCATCTGTAAAGGCAGGACGAACAGATGAATACAGAGATATTTATGCCGAAGAAGCGGACGCGGTTACTTGGGATTTCGATATTCCAAATTGCAGAGGCGTGATTTACAATAAAGATGAGAGAGTGTTCAAAGTTTTTGATTTGAAAGAATACAATCAGATATCCACCATATCACTCGAAAGAGGTATACCATTTGAAAGAGGTATACCAGTTGAAAGGAAAATAGAATGGTCTTTTCAAAGTCGTGGAAATATGTACGTAGTGATATATTTCGATGGAGGATTCCCAAGAAATACGAGCGATGTATCGTTCAAAATTTATTCGAAACGGGATGGAGAACTGTGTCAGGAAGGTATCATCCATCTCAACCATCATGAAGCTCGGTTACAGTTCGCTGCGCTCTGCGGCGATGATAGAATATGTCTGCAACAACATGGATGGAATATGCAAGTGATTGATATATCTGGTGAGGTCCCTCAAGTAATCCCAACAAATTTAGAAGCAATTGTGGAGCCTTACTATTTACCTAAATTGGACTGTTTCTTGTGCTACACCAGAAGTCGAAGCCTTCACCTGTGTAATATGCGAGGCGACATTTTGATCACTTTTGAAGACCATCCGATCCGTCTGCCCGTCTTTGACAAGTTTCAGAGGGGAACTTACATTGCAAACGAGAAGGATATGATCATTTCCTTCTGCGATGCAGTGAGGCTGTTTGAAAAATGTACGATCAATATTAGCAGCATTATTACAGGAGAATGTCTCGCAAAGATTACGAATGAGCCTCGTTCTCAGATCAGAGAGCTTGCATTGTCACGTGAAATCGTGGCACTTGCATACGACGAAAGAATTGGAGAGATTTTCACAGCTAATGAAGATGGAATTTGCTGCGTGTGGTCAAAGAATTTTCCCTCTGATGCTTGGATGGAGTATGAGGATGAGTGAATAGAGTTTAATCTATCGTCAAAAAAACCATTTCTGTTATAATTCTAATTCTTATTTCTTGTTCATATCAGTCTGTAATCATTACATTGTTATTTTTATTTTTGTTTCCTAGTCTCTCTTATTATTTATTGTTTGTCAGCACTTGCGGCAGTCACATTACCACAACATTTCTTTGTTGGTATGGTAAGGTTATTTGTTATTTAACGCATGGTGAATTATAATTCCCTACGTTTATTTTAATTTTGGATTTAATAAGAATCAAGAAGAATCAAATCCGTGTGTGGAGAAATTAGACCTGTGATGTAGGGTTGTTTAATTATTATTGGTTAATTATAAATATAATTGTTCATTTTTATTTTTTTGACAAGTTAAAATGTTACTAATAAAAAGTTAATAGGGTGAGAGAAATTTTTGGATAAAATAATATTATAATATTATATGTTACCAAGTATTTATTATCACCTCAAGTAGGGAAATACTAATTTAAATGTGATATTATTACATTTTACATAATATTTCCCATCACACTTCAACCTAAATATCACATTTTATTCTATATTTCTCAACCCTTGTTAATTATATAAAGAAGTTCACTTTCAAACTTTAAATATAAAGAAGTATTACAATACTAAATGGACCAATTGAGGGGAAAAATAGGGTAAAACATAATATTATATTATTATATTTTAGCTAATATAATCTGATATAATATAGGTAGACCTAAGAGAAGACTATACACAAGCGAATAGTGTATTGATGTTCTAAGGAGGTTCTTGAGCTAGACTTGGGCGAGTGGAATCCTTTCTAGATCCTTATAGGTTGGGACTCTAAACTTGAATGAGGGTCTTGAGGTTTGGAGACTAGACAAATTGAGAATTGAATCTAGATTGTGTGGACGAGTGGAAGCTCCGGAGTAGACCTCGATGTCATTTTCGGAATGAAGGTTAGGGGGAGAGACTTACAGTTTTGGTTGGTATAGTTAATGTATTTACATTAGTCCTTACTTCTTCTTAGGAATATATAGAAGTACCCAATTTGTATAATTATGTCAAGAACAGAATTAGTTAAGTAGGAAAGGACCATGTAATGGTGTCACAACAGTGTGTACATTCTTTTAAAATAAATTCAGAAATATAGATTATAAATAGTAAGATTTTGTTAATTAAAACACCAAAGAAGGAGCATAAATTCCATGGATATAACTTGGATTATTTTCCCTAACAAAGAATTAACACATTTCTAGTGTAATAAGTAGATAAATGCAAGATGATACTAAACCAAGTGAACACATAAACGAATAATAAGTAAACTGCATACATTTCCTTGTGAACAGTAAATAGTTTGCAAAAAAAATGGAAATTCACACTCGCAGATACCTGGTGAAGGAACAATAATGCTGGAACAAGAGCTTCAACAATGTTTGATCAAACTAAATCTGGCTCCCACATGTTATGACCATATCCAAGGGTATCAACAGAGGGCTCCTCAAGACCTTGGGTTGGTGTCTACTAAACTAAACTACAATTCGAAAGGTGAATAGAGTCTCATGACTCTGTTTTCCACCACCATATTTTCTAGGCTATTGGGTAACTAATTAAGCTAGAACAACTACATACATTAGAAGGGACCATGAAGGTCTTGGTAAAATAAAAAACCAGAAGGAAATAGAACCCAAAATGAAAAAAGAAATTGTACATTTGAATGAAAAACTAACTGTACCAATTTAAATATTAGAGAAAATCAATCTGTGTGTGTAAAGCTACGAAAACACAATAGTCCTTTGATTTCACAATAAATAGAGCCATTGTTAGAAGTAGTTCACTCATAAATCTGACTAGACTAACGCTATTGTAAGAAGAGACATTTGTAAATTAAAAAAAAAGACTTAAAAGTCAACTCGAATAACTAGACCTTTTCTCCAAGAACTTAGTTGAATTGTAAGGGGTTTGAGTGGTCTTGGTAGTGGGAACCCCATTGAAAAAATACAAAAGAAAAACCTAGTAAGGCAATGTGACATATTTGAATCTTAAAAAAAAAAATAACAAAGGCATTATCCAAACAAATAGTAATTCATCACTTCTATTACCGGGTATAGTATGAAAGAAATTCCCATACTAATTTACAAGGCAAACACTTTTTCTGTCTAAACCAACTAATAAACCACGTGAACCATGAGCTAGCATAAGAAGGTTTGTAGAGTAACTTGGCATCGTATATTAGAAGGAGAATTGACGTCTCTATGGCTCCAAAGAAAACCTGGCAGCAAGAGGACAACAAGGGCTAGATAAACCTCTGTAAATGAAAAGCATAAGAGGGGAAACAAAAGATATGGAATACTTAACTATTGCAGAATTAGGTCGAACCTATCACCTAGGCGAGTAAAATGATTGGAATCCATGGAGGAAGAGAACCTATAGATTAAACGAACAACACAATTAACAACAGAGTATCATGGCGATTTACGGGAAACACATAGGAAAAAGCTTATGAGTGTTGGAAGGGAAAGACGAATCTCATGAATAATCGTGGAGCAAGAGATGACTGTGTTGGAGGGATCGTTCCTAAGGAATGAAGGTGGCCCTACTGCCAGGAAATAAAACTCGAGAGAAGACATATGGTGGTCAACCGTGGTGGTGGAATGGATAAGTTACCCTTGAAGTAGTCTCGTGGTTTAATTTTGCATAAACCCTAACTACATTAGAGTTGCAAAGTGGCAGAACTCTAGAATGATCTCCACCGTGCATGACCACCTTTCCAGATCAATGTTCTAGATCTTGGCACACTAACCCAATAGAGAATTCAAGAGAGTTCACCATGTTTCCATGGCGACGTGTCTTCATATTGGGGAGGCACCAGTATAGGGACACCTATGTTAAATGCTTTGGAATCATACCTATAGTCTTGATGAAGTTAGAAGGTTGTCTAACAAGCCCATTCATCAGAGGAAATTAACTATAGGAACTAAGAAGGATTATATATACAATAATTTTCTAGTGAGAAACACATAAAGTCAACAACCATATAATGCAGGTTAAATTCTATGGTAAATGTAGGCATGCAAAGGACTTTTACGTTTAACATAGAGATCAAATAGTAATTACTTACTGGCTAGATAATTGATAGGAATTAAAAAAATGTGTGAGTGACATGTTGTTTGCACGTTACAAGTAGTATTAGTGCTGAGTGTTCAACATTGTGGGCAAGCAAGATAAACTAATTATCAGCATTTCTATCATGCACAGAAAACAAAAAACAAGATGCGGAGTGGAACCAAACCGTGATTAGGGTGTGACGTACTGTATATAGAAACCAACCCAGAAATGTGGGTGTAGTTGGGACAAGACTGGAAAATGCAACATTTTTGGAGATGGTGCAACAACTGTGAATAGAAATGAGGAACCTTAGAGCTGACAATAAAAGCCTCTGATAGGAACAAGAGAGGATTCTAAAAAGTCTATCAGATCGACAAAATCATCAGGTACCCAACCCTAGTGCAAGAAATGGGGACTTCATAGAGACAATTCATCATGAGGTGTACCATAAGGAAATAGAAGGGGGACATAATGATGAGGAAAGAAGCTTGGCAAAGGTCCCAAGAAGAAGAAAATTTAACTACAAGGCAAATTTAAGAAGATAGGACCTTCGGTGTGTGACAGAGAGGATAAGGAAGTTGTTGAGGCCTAGCTAGTTAACATGAAAAAATATTTCCAAGTATATGAATATGATAATAACATGAAATCTCGATTGGCAATTTTTCAACTATAGGGAAAAGGTACTCTTTGGTGGGAGGAGGTCAAATATTTCTAGGGAATTGATGATCAACAGGTCACATGGGACGAATTCCAGAAGTACTTAAAGGACAAATATTTAACTAAACGCTTCTATGATGAGAATGCAAGAGAGTTTCATGATTTAAGGTTGGGCTCACTGACTAGTGATGAGTTTATCACTAAATGTATGTCCTTGCTCTGATACGTCCCATACTTTAGGTAGGAAAAAGCCAAGATACAACATTTATCAGTAGCCTGCCTATCAAAGAAAATGGAGAAGGTAACAAGTGGGGACTAAACAAAAATGGTCAAAGGAATTTTCATAACTTTTGAGGGATGAGATTCCCAAATGTCAAGAATATGAATTGGAAAATGCAGACAAAAGTGACTAGGAGGAATCAACACTGAACAGGGTAACAGGTTGAAAAAAAACTATCAGAGGTGTTAAGTCGACCAGAGACTATTCAACAACGAAAAAACCCTCTGCAATGTTGGGGTTTTGGGGAACTTCATTATTTCAAAAATTTCTCTCACCGTGCTTGTACTAAAAAGGTCACAAACCTTCAAGAAGCCTCCATTGTTGGAGATGATGTCAAAAATATTCCATGGATTAATGCAGCCATGGATGATGGCCAGGATGAATATCGACCTATGATGATAGAGTTGGAGGGTAAGATATCTAAATATTATGTTTCCATTCTAATTTACCCAAGTGCAATCTTTAGCTACATTAGCCCAAAATTGGTAGAATTAAGTAACTTACCAAAAGTAAAATTTAAAAACCCTTAGCTGGCGCAACTGGATACTAGGGCCAAGTGAAGGCTTGTTGCTAATGTGGTAAATTATCCCTAAAGGTAGTAGGGTAGAAAATCGTAGCTGATTTGAATATTATTCCTCTTCGGATATATAATATACTAGTTGGAATGGACTGGCTAGAGAAACATTGGGCAATAGTGGACTGCAAATCACTGATAATCATCTAGGGAAGTGCATTTGAAAATGCTGCCAAATTTATGCAGCTCAAGTTGGTTATACAAATTCTAATGACAAACTAACTAGTGTCAGAAATATACCCATAATACATGAATTTACTAATATATTTCCAGAGGAAATACATGGGCTGCTGCCTACGAGAAACATTGATTTTACCATAGAGTTAATTCTAAGTGCGATCCCATTGTCTAGAACACCATATCATATGGGTGTCCTTGACTTAATAGAACTTATAATTTAGATACAATAACTACTTGAAAAAGGATATATATGCCCAAGCTTGTCACCTTGGGTAGCTCCTGTATTATTTCTACATCAGAAGGATGTTACACTTCGGTTGTGGATCAAGTATAGACAATTGAAGAAGGTGAATACTAAGAAAAAATATATGCTACGAAGGATTGATGATCTGTTTGATAAAGGTAAGGGGGTCAAGGTGTTTTGGAACATTGACTTAATATTAGGCTATCATCAAATATGAATTAAGGAAGACAATATTTGCAAAACATGATTCAAGACTCAATATGGACACTAAATTCGTAGTGTTACCCTTTGGGCTTACCAATTCCCCTGCCACATTTATGAGCTTGATGAATGGTATATTTCATCCTTATTTAGACAAGTTTTTGTTAATTTTTATCGATGATATTCTTATATACTCCAAAGGTGTGGAGGACCATGAAATCATTTAAGGATTATGCTGCAAATGTTGCGAGAAAATTAGTTATATGCTAAATATAGTAAGTGTGACTTTTACCAAGCTCATATCTAGTACATAGGACATGTCATTTGAGTGGAAGGAATTGAAGTTGACCTTGAAAATATCAAAACCATCATGGAGTGACCTATTCCCATGAATGTGCCTGATATTCAATCCTTCATGGGGTTAGCTAGATATTACCATCGAATTATTGAAGGATTTTCTAAAAGTTCTTACCAAATATCTCCCTATAAAGGAAGAGAAGGGTTTTCAAATGGACGACATAGTGTCAACAAATTTTTGAATGCATGAAAAAGTTACTGACTTCTGCTCCTATTTTAAAAATACTAGATCGAGGAAAAGAGTTTAATTTTTGTATGGTTTTGTGCCACTAAGGTATTGGGGGGGGGGGGTTTACTGATTCACTATGTGAAATTCATAGCCTAAGAATCCCAAAAACTGAAGGGCCATGAGAAGTGATCATCCTCTTATGATTTGGAACTAACTGCTGCAGTGCACACCTTGAAGGTATGGCAACTTTATCTTTTGGGTAAGAAATTATTTCTAATGACTGATCATAGTAGTTTAACAGATTTTTTAACCCAATTGCATTTGAATTCTCATCAAGTGAGATGAACTACTTTTTTGAATGAATTCGAATTCGTTATTACACATGTTAAAGGAAAGGAGAGCAATGTGGATGATGGGATACTATTACACTGGATTTTATAACATGGTTGCCAAAAACTAGAAAATTCAACAACTCCATCATGGTCGTGGTGGACAAACTAAGAAAGAAAGGTCACTTCATACCTATGAGATCCATGTATAAAACAATTGAAATTTCTGATATTTTTATGAAAGAGATATTTCAACTTCATGGTATACCATGAGTGGTGATCTCTAAAATAGATGAGAAATTCACCTCTGCTTTTTGGAAAGCTTTGTTCACGGGCTTGGGCACTCAAATTATGTTTAGCACTACATATCACCCCCAAACCAATGGATAGACTGAATGCCTAAATAAATTGCTGGAGGATATGTTAAGAATGTATGCAATGCAAAAACTAGTGAAGTGAGAGGAGTATCTCCACTTAGTTGAATTCAGTTATAATAATGGATACCATGAATCTCTAGGAATGAGGCCCTTTGAGGTATTATATGGGAAGAAATGCAGAGTGCCTACCAATTGGAATAATCCTCAGGATGGGTTGGTATTAGGACCCGACATGCTCGTGGAAATGGAGAAGATATTTAACACGGTACATCAAAACATAAAGGCTACCTAAGAGAGGAAAAATATTTACATAGACAAGAAAAGGACCTATTGAGAATTCCAAGCGGGAGACCATGTCTGTTTATGAATTAATCCTAAAAGTATCACACTGCGGTGGGGAATTTGAGCTAAATTGTCACTTAGATGTTATGGGCCCTTCCAAATTTAGTAATGGATTGGACTAGTAGCTTAGTGACCAGCCTTACCTACCCACATCACGATTCATGATGTGTTCCATGTCTCATTATTAAAAATATATGTCTATGACTCTAGACATGTGATTAGCTGGCATGATATCTAGGTAAATCATATAATGAATTGAATTGCGAAATAAAAAAATTGTTGATGTGATCTATATTTATACCAACAATCTTTTGCTGCAGGTTGAAATAGATGAAGAGTTGTTGGTAGAACCTATGAAATTTCTAGAGCAGAGAGAAACAATGCTATGGAGGTGAGTGATCACCTAGGTTAAAATGCAATGGAATCGCCTCAACCCTGACAAAGGTACCTAGGAGGATAAAGAATTCATGCGCCAAACATATCCAAACATGGTTAAACAATTTGAAATAAACATTGAGGTTGGTGTTTCATCAAAGGGAGGCAATATGTGACACCTGTAAGATTGTTCATGAATTTATGTTTTAACTTTGACATTATTTACTTTTACAAACTTTGGACTAATTTCGGTCTAATTGGAAGAACAAATAAATGTACTCATTCAAACTTCGTTAAGTCCTTTATTATTAGAAGAAAATTTTAAATATGCTTAACCAAATAAAACACA